>RJWM01002716.1:0-56051 GCA_004363535.1 Dasyprocta punctata
AGATTATGGGTGTCCTGATGCTAGCCCCACCTTCCTTTTATGTCGATAATAGTACTTTAAGGCGTATGAGTTATGAACATATTCTGCATGTTTTGTTAATTGTGTTTATCTTTCCAAGAATAATGTTCTGTCTAGGTCTCATGGTTTTATTTTTTATCAGTTTTAAATTGAGGAATTGAGACTTCATAAGTAGCAGACTTTAAAAACATTAGATTTTCATTCCTGTTTCTTCTTATTCATAGCAGAAAAAAAAAATCCCTACATAACTTAGAGGTAAGCAATGTGTTTATTTCACAGAAAACATTCCATACAATCAGTAATTCTGTCAAATATAAAACTAAAGCTATTTCAAATATAACAGTACAATCAAATTTATTTCTCATTGACTTTTTAATCTTTGATTAATTCAGTTCCAAGAGAATTTAAATCAACTATTTTATTCTGTAGTCCTTATTCTGACTAGAAATTACTATCTTTTTCAGGCTATTTCCCTTCCTTTTAGCTCTCCTCCGTTTCTCTCTTCCTCTCTTCACTCTCTCTCATTGTTGTTTTTAAGCTGTATTCTCATCTGTAAGTTTTGTTTCTGTTCATTGTATGCTTACTCCTGAAATCAGTTCACCATTTTTGCAATCTGTGATCTTCACTTGAAACAATAAATGTTCTACTTTCGATGAAAATCTTCTTCATTTCTAGAACTTTGTTATAAGTACCTCCTTAGATATTAACTCTTGTACACAGTAGATACTTACTCTAGCATTTAAATTTATGAAAGAAAGAGAACTAAATATCAAGGTACTTAAGATAATGCAGATAATGCATATATTAGCTCTGTGACTCTTTAGGAACATAGATAATTTCAGGCAAAGACTTCAACAAAATTCCACTTCAGATTATATGAGGTTACAGAATAGAAGTACGTCGTGATAATTAAGAAGCTAGAGAAAACTAAAATTAAACAATTCACATTGACATTTGTTCTGGCTCAGACAAAAACAAAACCAAATAAGGTTAGCATTTACAAATTTTTAGCAAAATAAATGAAGTGGGCACTTCTTAGTCATACTGTGATAGTGAAATACTTTACAAATATGCAATATTAACAGAGACTGAAAAATACAGACTACATTATTTTACATCTGTGTATAAAGAATGAATTGGCAATAGAGTATAAAAAGTGTAAAAAATGACAATAAAATGCAACTAATCACTTTTTTTCATTTTCGCCCAAATATTTGAAATTTACAGAAATAGTATTTTCTTTGGACTAATATTTTATTGTTCTTATTTTGTAAATTATGAGTGAGCAATGATTGAAGGGAACTTGTACATCAAAATACTAGTGGTTAGTTATTATGTTGCCCAAAAGTCATGTTCATAACACCAGTTTGCTACTGTAAAGTTAGTGTAAGTGGCCAAAACGGGAAGAAAACCCTTGATTTTGTACTTTAACCAACAAACAACTCTATCATTGAAAGAACTTCCTGAAACTTTTTTCTTTTCATTATCTTCTTTCTCATGATTATCCTTTAAAAACTTTTCTGAAACAAAATAGCATCTCAGAAACTAAAAAAAAAATATATACATATACATTAATTTTGGCATCTACAAGAATGAGTTGCTCAAACCCCGTTATCAAGTCTTATTTAAAACAGCATATTGTTTGCATACAACTTATGTACATCCTACCATATACTTCAAATAATATGTAGATAGTTTGTAATACCTAGGACAGCAGAAATCTTATATAAATTGTTATTCTAGTGTACTCTTTAGGGGATAATGACAGAAAAACTATATTTTCCATCTTCACTTTGTTGAATCCTTGGATGTAGTACCCATTGATTCAGAAAGTCAAATGTCTATCCATGCTGTAAAGATCACTATTTTGTTGATATTGTATTACTCCCACTTTTACTCTCATAATCATAAAAGGAAAATGTGGGACTCAACAACTTACACAGTGGGAAAATAAGTAAAGAGAACAGAAATATATTGATATTATTGTATTTATTCTACATTGTATTTAATCTATTTTTATTTAATGTATATTCATTTCTCAGTGGAAAAGATAATACTAAAGTATAAAACTATTTTAAATGTATATAATGTTTTAAACTATTTTACCCTTTTGATAAACAATGACGTGTTCATTTAAAAATTAGAAAGCATTGTTTCTATCATTTTCAGAAGGACAATATTTTAATTCTTTCTTATTACATTTTTTGTTTTCTAATATCTGGGTTTCTAGTATTATAATGGCTTAGTAATTTTTGTTGATTTACAATTAGATCAAAGATTAATGGAACAAATTATTGATTCTAATGAATAATTAGGTTGACAATTTCAATAAGATAAATTCCTTGCAGTTAGAAAATGGCATTGGTATGGGGATTTATAACATAAGCCAGAATTTAAAGTAAAATAGTTGAGTTCAGGAAATACTAGTTTAGTAAACTTCATAGGAAACAAATGTTCATACAAGGTATAACTAAATGTAAAAATTATCATATGAAGCTATGTGGGATCTCTACTCCTTAATATTTAAACATATCTATCTTAACTAAGGTATCCACTGAAAGAATTTTCTTTATTTTTAAATATCTCTATACAGAGCATTCAGTGAAACTAATTAGTCAATGCACGGTACCATAAACAACAATGGCGTCCTTCACAGGGATGGCTAGAGGAAATTACGTTTTCCTGAAAAAAAGTCTAAACTTTCCACAGAAAGAAAGTTCTAAGTATATAAACTATTATTACCTTCTTTAAATGAGACACTGCCCTACAACTTCCAAGTGCAACAAACACATGCATTTCCTAATGTTAAAAACGAAGCAATATTTGAAAAAGGAAGAAGGAATTGATCAAATGCACAGATGGGTACAGAAATCTAGGAAGATGGCCCAGGAGAGACCAATCCAAAAAGAAACAGCTTCTCCATTTTAAAACAAAGTGGCAGATGAGCTGAGCAATTAGCCAGAGAATGTAACTTCCCAGTGATAATGGGCTATTCATTCTTTATATTGCTTATTGGTGTATTCTTTGCCTAGCCATCATTAAAAATGGATTTCAGAAATAGAAAAATATATATATGAAGAATACTCAAGTATTTAGATTTGAAAAGGAGAACAAATCTCATTTTTGTAAATATGTTTTTTTTCCCTGTCCTATAGATCTAGGTCATTTGCCATTGAGTTACGTAGTTTATCAGAAGTTAGGCTGGACCAATTTAGTTTTACTAGAAAACAAAGTCTCATTATACATTTGTCAATGGATTTCAATCTTCTTAATCTTGACTAATGGAGTAGTGGTTAAAAAACAAAATAGAAAAACAAAAAGAAAACAAGTAAACAACGAACTTCTGCACAGAATTTCCTTTATTTTGTATAGAACAATGGGAAGAGTTGTGGAGTTAAATCAAGATTAAGAAAAGCTGCTTTATTACTTGATTTAGCATACATACAAAGTCATACCTACTTTCTTCAAAGTATTGTGAAGTCTGAAAAACAAATTATCTCTGCCAATTTACCTATGTCCTAACCCTTAATTTTTACCTTTTCTTCCTCTACATTGCAATTTTTTCAGACCTTTTCTTTGCTTTATGCCCTATAGTATTAAAGAACTTCTAGAAGTTTTAAACTAGCATAGATGCCAACATTATAGTAATAACAAACTAACAATCACTTGATTTTTTCACTACATTATATTTTAGTTAAATACATATTATTATATTCCACTCTGTTTAAGTTCTAGGTTGAAGAAAGACATGAAATCGATGGAACCTCTTTGGGTGCTGAGGTAGAAAGATATTTTAAACAGCAATGACACATATTGTGTGATGTCAGTAGCACAGCACAAGTGCTGAATGCAATTGAGAATCTCCATGATCACCTGGTCCCTCAATTTATAATCAAAAGGTTTGTAAGAATTGCCTTATACAAGAGGAAAAATGAAGATTTGGTACTTCATAGCTTTGTAGAACTTAATAAGGGAGAATTACGGCATTTACCCTTACAGTAGTGTTTGTTCATTTTTGTCGTTATGAATTTTACATGAGAATTAGCTGATTCATTCTGAAAGTTTTTGTCTTTTATCTGATTCTGAAGATGGGTACATGTGTTTTGATATTAAAGTAAAGAAACATGCTTTTACACAGTTTTATGCAGAGGAAAGGCTTTATATTTTCTCTTTGGCTCACTGACTTATTACTCAGGATGGAAATTTAACACACATCACATACACATACACAAACCTGGAATTGTAGGTCAAATGTGTGAATGATTAAACTGAAAGAAAATAAAGTCAAATGCAATGAAAAATTTTAAAATAAACAAAATTCTAGAAATGTCTTTTAAAATATTGAACATATGCTCTATGTCTCTGTTTCAGAGTCATACTTAATATTACTCACATACCTTGTTTTATTTTCTAGCATAAATAAGAAATGATCTGAAAGTTTAGTATCTATGGGATAAAGAATGACATTCTTGTGGGAAACAAATCTGTATCAAGACAGACAAATGTTCATCTTCAGCCAGATGCAATTCTGTGTGAGCAGAAACCGAGGATACAAAAATCTAAAGTAAGGTAAATAGGAGTACATAGACTTTTAAAAATTCATTTTTAAGAACTTTTTTCACATGTGTAGAAAAGATTTATCTAAACAAGTAGAAAAAGTCAAAATATATGGTATAGTTTGATTTTTGCTTGTTTTGCATACCTTTTAATTAAATTAGCCCTTGTATTATATAATTTTGTTTATGTACTTGTACAACATGAGTAACTTGTTATTTCATCAAATTATACATAATCAAAAATACAAATATAACACATCCTAAAGGCAAAAACAGGCAAAAAATGATTTGAAGACTTATATGAAATATTATTAAAAATAAAAGGTTATTCTCAGATTCTAGAATTGTATTCTAGCTACTATTAGGTTTTAAATTTAGTTTATTAAGACTTGATCTTAGTTGATCCTGATGTCCTCTATGCGTTTAAACTTATTTGATAAATTTTGTCTCTTACCAAGAGGGAAAAAAAAAAGAGGACCATGAACTCACAGTATTTTACTTTCAATTCCTAAAAAGAAAGCAGCAGGGTCTATGGTTCTTGGCCTTTTGTTATTTGTTGTTTTTGTTGTTGTTGTTGTTATAAAATCAAGTGTTTAACACTTAATAAATATTTTTTTCTCAAGGTAGTCCTGTATGAATGATACCAGATCGAAATTTAAAATCCAATTTATGTCTCTTACTGAATGCAAATCATATTCCAACCATTGTAAAGCTGCAAAAAATTTTGTAGGATCATCTTAAATTGGGAACCATATGAACTGGGAAAACTTATCAAGCATAAGTAAAAAAGTGAAGATAGTTACCAAAAAGCTAAAGTTATAAAGAAAATTGAATTTTAAATTAAAACGTAAGAATAGACCTATACAAATCTTCGTGAATAAATTAAAACTGTGTTAACATATATGTCACGCTTCTGGTCATAAAAATATATGCTGTCAAATACACTTAATAGATCAAAAACCTAATTAATGATTCTTCTTTGTATGTCTATCCTGTATGTATGTAATGTTAAATAATTGCATGCAACTTTTATATATTGCTATATATCAGGTATCTAAATTTTATTTGTTAATATATTTTCATGCCTGTGGTTCATTTAGAATAGAGTGGTTTATTTCATCATTTACACAATTAAGTATTTTAAATTTTTTTTTCCATTCTGTGGATTGATTCAAGGGTCTCAAGAGCAGTTTCATTAGGCATGTGCTCTACCATTGACCTATAACCACAGCACCATAAAATTAAGGATTTTAAAATAAAATAATTCCCTGAAACAATTTACATGCCTATCATCACAATCATGAATGGCGATTCACATATACAACTACTATTAACAGATAACATAAGCCGGGCGTGGTGGCGCACGCCTCTAATCTCAGCACTGGGGAGGCTGAGGTAGGCGGAGCGTTGTGAGTTTGAGGTCAGCTTGGGCTACAACGCGAGCGCAAGATTGGCCTGAGCTACATAGTGCAACCCTGCCTAAAAAAAAACTAGGGTCAGGAGTTTGGCTCAGTGGCTTAAGTGCCTGTCTGGCAGGCGCGAGGTTGTGAGTTTGATCTCTGATACGGCAAAAAAACAAACAAACAAAACAAAACAAAAAAACCCAGATAACATAATATCTTCACAGAGTTTTTGCAATGATAAATTACTACTGATATGAAGCAAAATGTGTTGATTATGCAAATACCAAATAGCATGGAGGAGGTATAAGTACGGTATCAGTTGACATATCTGTTGGAAAAAGCATTAGGCCTTGATTCAGAGCAGGTGGGTTAGACTGAGTCCAGTACTACCATAATCAGTATCCAATTGTTGGCTCATCAGCAAGTATCAGTATGATCAGTATCAGCATCACTTGTACTGAACCCTTAAAAACTAAAAACCTTACAAATTGGGTAGGAAGTAATGGATTCTTTTTTGGTAAAACACGAAAAAATTATTCTACTTCCATATGTGTTAATAATTACCAACATGTCATTCTATTTCTCTAAGTGAGGTGTTAAAACTACAAAAAGCTATTCATTAAAATATATCCTGATTCTCAATTATTTGATCATATAAATTTTGGGATGTTTATTAATTAGCAAATTTAATATATGAGGTTTTAAAATTTACTTGATGATAAAGCAGTTATTTATCTATGGTTGGAATAAAACGGGTATAATAAGATGAACTATTTCTCTCTGTATGATGTTTTCCACTTATAGATTTTCAGAGTTTATTAAACAATGGTGCCTGTATAAACAACGTTTTGATCAGAATTTTACGCATTTCAGAAATGTACACATGTACACATGCAGATCTCGTACCTGGAGCTAGAATCATCTTCTCAGGATAAACAGAATAGGTTTGCATTTAACTGCTGACACATTGGGTTATTTTAAGCTATTTTTACAAGTATACACATACACAAAGGGAAAGGTAGATCGTAACATTTTTGTTCATACTCTTCTCATCTTACTGATCTCTCATTTCTCCAGAAATTAAGAGTAACTGAAATTCTTCTGATCACTTTTTAAAGGCATAATGTGCCCAAAATGCAGATAAGATTTCAGCAGTTGTTTGAAAAGAGGACTGGTTGATGATTAAGAAATTGCAGAGGTGCAAATTAACTTTGCTTTTCATTTAGCAACTGACAGATGGTAGTATTCTGAGGTGATAAAATAACAAGAAGATTAACAATTTTACTGATAACTCAAACTTTTCTCCACGGTGTATTTCTAGAAGATAATATTGATATCCTCAAATCCGAAGTTGCTGTAGAAGAAAGAACTCCAAATACTGACTTTTTTCTATGCATGACCTGAGATTTCCTCTGAATCTTTGGGAAACTCGGGTTTTTATGGAGGACAAAGTCAGCTCAAGCATTTACAGTTGTATGAGTTGCATCTCTAATGCGTCATTTTTATTTTGACGCAGGAACCTAATCGGTTGCTAAACTGCGCAGAATGGTCTTGAACTTGTGATCCCCTTGCTTCACATTCCAGAGTATTGGGATTACAGAAGTGCACCACCACCCCCGCTTCAAACTGAAACTATTTTAGCAAGACAGTTCCCCGAAAGTCTCATGGCCTCAGTGTTTTAGAACTGGCACATATCTGGGAAAAGGTTTGAGAATCTGGAAGTTTCTCAGCAACTATTTGTTGAAGAAAAAATATTATTACTTTTCTTTAAGATACATTTGTTTATCTTCCATGAATTTTACTTTTTCCTAAATTGGACAGTACTTCATGCCAAATATTTAACAAAGAAATTCAAAAGTTTCCAACTTTGTTTTAAATAAATGATACGTACATGGAATAATACCTTGAGTGATTATATTTGGAGAAAGAAGCATACTTGATTTCTCATTCTGATAGCTACAGTACTTCTGAAATTGTCTTCATAATCTTATTTCACTTGATCTTTGGAACTCTGTTTCCAATTATTTTCAAGTATTCATACAATTTCTTCTTCAACTAATCTTGTTGACTGTCCATATAAGAATCATTCCTTCTTATTTGTTCTCATAGAAATGGTGTTTTTCATTCCATAGAACTGCTGGACTTTGCAACATTTTGCAGACTTGTTTTTTGCTGCCACATATTTTTGCCAAATATCTCCTGTGTTTCACTCTTAGTTCTTAGTTAACAGTCCATTAAATTGATACAGGAATTAAAGATCAGGCTGCAAAAGATATCTAAGACCACTTACAAAATGTCTATTTTTCATGTTTTATGTTTATTTTATTTCATTAGTACATGTGTATAGTACATGTTTACATTCATTGTGGGAAGTCATTATAGGACATAATACACTTTAATTCCTTTTATTAACTCCTCTCCTATTCTGTTCTCCCTAACATTTATTTGAGTTTTACAATGTGGTCAGGAGTAATCATGGGATTTTATAAATGCTGAATATTTGCAGTAGGATACTGATGCTTTTTACAAAGCTGTAGAATAAAATGTAAATTCTTTATGTTCAAGGACTCTCTGGAAAATCTTATCTTCTTTAGCTTTTACCTCATCTCAAAACATTAAAAAGATACTAAACACACATCAGGTGACAGATGTTGTTTGGAGGCCTCACTGTCATTATGAAGGTGCTTGTGAAATCAATTTTTATCATATAGTGAACTATATATTTTTCCAAAGCATTGAATTACACAAGTAAGACTATAATTTAAAAATGACGATATGAAAATTTTACTCTCAAGAATATAGAACCTCAATTTAATCTGATACATCTTCACAGATTTATATATGTTTGAGATTGACATTTTATACCAGAATATTTCTTTGTTTTACTAATTTGTGACATATTTTACTGCTCAAATTTGCAATTAATTAAAAATTTTAAATCATATTTTAACATAATCTGTCATTGAAGTGTTTCAACTTTGAGGGTAAACAAGAAATATTTCTTATGGAGAAAAGAATAATAAATTCAAATATATTTCTCCTTCAGATATTATTACAGTGTAGTACATTATTACATTAATATTTCATTCATACTAAAAATTTAACTGTAAAAGAAATTAGCATACTATTTATTATTTCCTGGTAGTAAAAAGATGTATCATAACATTTACCGAATTTTTCTGGCCATTAGATTACTGCTTCATTATATTCTAAATTATTTGAATATTCAGACTTATTTCAGTTACTGGAAGAAAATGAAAATGTATATTTAGAAATGTGATTCATGTCTAGTACTTTTGCAGAAATGATTAAAACTTAGCAGCCTAAAAAATGAAAATGACTTGAAATAACTAAATTTTGAGGATGGCTGTAGTCCCATTCCTGGATGTTTGCACATTCTAAACCAGTTTATGAGTATTCATCATTTAGTTGCAGAAAATGCTATATCCAAACAGTGATTCTTACTGGCTATTTATTCTAAAGTTAGTTTTTATCTACTCAAAATGAAACCAAAGTTTCATTTATGATATCCATAGAGATTTTTTATCATCAGAATGGTACAAAACAGCATATTGGACCATTTAAAACTATCATTTTTACAGTCTGAAGTACATTATTTCATCTTCAGTGCTTTGTTAGACATCATTTTATATTAAAATTTTAATAAATTAATTGGCAATATGTTTTCTTATTAAACAAATGTTGGTTTGATGAGATATGAAAAAATGGGAAATAATAACCCTATTTTGATGTTTTAATGTACTTTTTTACTAAATAGATATATGTGATGAATTGAATGAATGGTGTTAGCAATCACTTACTTGGCTGCAGCATTTGTCTCTAAATACGTATCTTATTGTGAATTTGAAAACCATGATAAAAGAATATGCATTACATTGACAACCTTTCTTTCCTTCTTATTTCCTTTTCTTGAATTTTCCTCATTTTTCCTTTTTTTTCTTTTTTTGAAGTTCTATATCCAACCTGACATTTTTTATTTTTGGTACTGGGACTCGAACTCAGGACCTTGTGCTTGCCAGTCAGACACTGTGCCTCTGAGCCACATCTCCAGTTCCCAACCTGACATTTTAAACAAATAAAATACTCAGAATTATCACCTTACTAAAATATGAAAAGCCAGTTAGAGTACAATTACTATAAAATGCTTTTCAGTATTTTCTACATACAATGTGGAATTGTAATGTTGTTTTAGAAAGTAAGTATTTCTTTAAGTTCATTTCTCTTTAATTCAGAGGGAGGGGAGTCAAGTTTACCAAAATAACACTTACTTTGACAAAATAGCAACCAAAATGTAAAGTGGTTAAGCTATGTGTCCAAAAGTAAAAGGCATTAAAGAATAAACCTTAATATCAGAGGGAGGAGTAGAAGGGAAGTTTCACTGGATAGTGCTACAGAAAATCTAACCAGAATAAAAAAAAATTGTGCTTTCTGTAATTTTAGACTTATTGCTTAGAATATTACTATTATTATTCAGATATATAATAGTGAAAGCCTAGCAATATAGATGACAAGAATAAAAATTTATGTATAATCCATCATATGTAGTTCAAAATAATTGAGAAATAATTATATGTAGATAACTTGTCTTTGTTTTATTTTGCTTTGTTTTATTTTGTTTTGCTGAGACAGGGTCTCACTATGCAGTTCAGGCTTGCCTTGAGCTCACTTTGGAGCCCAGACTGGTCTCAAACTCGCAATGATCCTCTCGGCTCAGCCTCTGGAGTGCTGAGATTATAGGCATGTGCCAAAACGCCTGGCTGATAACATTGTGGTAGATGACAAAATATAACGATTTTTCTGTAAGCTAATATCATGTTTAAAACTGGAAGAATGACAAAAGTCTTTATATCATTAAAATTCTAGGAACCTTGTAAGAAAAGCATGGTATTTTTCAGGTTACGGTGAGCTCAGGAATTAACGTTGAATGACTAAAAATATTTTTTGTGATGTTTACATGAAATACAATCACCAGTGACCCAGGAATTATCAATGACAGAAGTTCGAGCTGCAGCGATTGCTAAATTCATTAACAATATTTTTCCTGTATTTTATACCTGAAATACTGATATATGAGACAATAAATTAACATTATTGTTTAAATTTGCAGTCCTCATTTCTAATTCAAGAACATGGGCCCATGGCCAGTAGACATGCTTTGTGCCTACCTTACCAACCTTGTACTCACACAGAGTAAGAGGCATCTGAGGGCTTTTAGCACTGTATGAAATAAAACACACTGATACCTTGTCTCTAAGAAGCTACCTTCATCTCAAAGACACACATAGTCTGAAAGCGAAGGCATGGAATAAGATACTCCATGAAAATGCAGTTCAAAAGAAAGCAGCAATAGACAAATTTAGATAAAATAAACTTTAAATTCAGACTAACAAAAAGAAATAAGGATGACATTATATACTGACAAAGGACTAACTTCTGCAATACAAAATAGTAAATTTGTATCTTGAGACCATGATATGTGAAATGAATCAAACACAGAAACTTAAATATCACATGGTTTCTTTTACATGAGAGAACCAAATATAAATTAATTAAATAGCAAAACAAAATATAGATAATAAGAAACATCTTTTTTTTTCCCAGAGGGAAGAGGAAAAGTGATGGAGGAAAGTAGGAAGGGAGAGAATAAAAAGGAATTAAGATTCATATGCACCTGTACCACCTCTCCACTGTGAATGTAATCATTGTGTGCTGCAAAAGATCTAGCTCTTTAATTCCTATTATATATATTTTATTATTTTGTAAAGAAAAATTTTAAATTTCTGAAAAAAAAGACAATGGGAAAACAACACACCAGATCTATGCAGCAAAAACAACTCTAAGAAGAAAGATGAGAGCAATCAATGTGTACATCAAAAAATAAGAACACTTTCCATGTATGTTGTATTTCAACAAACTAGAAAAATTTGCACTCAAAATTAATAAAAGAAACAAATAACAAAGATTGTAGCAGAAATATATAAAATAGAAAATGATAATACAAAAGACCAATGAAACTGAGTCTGTTTTGGGGAAAGATACATAGTATTAGACAAACTTTAAGGAGATTTAGAGAAAGTGAGAGAAGACTTAAAATCTCCAATCAAGACATTACAAACGACATCACGGAGACATAAAAGTTTGTTAGACGTTTTTATGAACAAGCCATGCCCCCCAATTTAATAATTTAGAATAAATGAAGAGATTTCTGCACATGGACATCTTACCAAAATTGAATTATGAAAGAACAGAAAACTTAAATGAATACTAGAAAATAGAATCAACCAGAACATTAAAGAGATTTTTTACCATGGTCAAGTGGGATTTTTCCCAGGGATAGAGAGTAGTTCAATATATGCAAACTAATAAACACGATATATCACATTAACACAATGAAAAACAGCAAATATAGGTACAGAAAACATTTCAAAAAATTCAATATTTCATGGTAAAAAGACTAAAGAAACTGAGTGTAGAAGGAACATATTTCTAAACAATGTAGATCATTTATAATAAACTAAAAGCTCTCATTGTCACCCAAGTTAAAAAGCTGAAAGTTTTCTCTGTGAATCATGAATAAGGGAATGATGTCTGCTCTCACCAGTTTCATTTAGCATTAAATTAGTATCTTAGCCACAAGAACCACCAAATTGAAAAATGAAGTCAAATTATCACTCTTTGCAGATGACATAATGTTGTATAATGAAAACCCCAAAGACTACACAAAAGAACTAATAAGAACTAATAAATAAATTTGCCAAAGAAGCAGGATGCAAAACCAACCTATGAAAATCAATAGCATTGCCATAAGACAATACTTAATCACCTGAAGTACAATTCAAAAACATATTTCTGTTTACAAGAGATAAAAAAATACTACATAGGAATGAATTAATCAAATAGGTGAAAGATCTCTACAGTGAACAGTATGAGGCATTAATGAGAGAAATTGAAGAGTCCACACAGAAGAACTGGAAAAACATCCTGCAACCATGTGTTGAAAGAAACAATATTGTTAAAATGGCCATATCGCCCAAAGTGATCTACAGATTCCACGCACCCTCTACAAAAATACCAGTGACAATCTTCAGCCAAACATCCTAAAAGTTATATGGAAACATTTGAAGTAACAGCTAGTCTTGAGCAAGGAGAAGCAAGTACTCAACATTAAATTACCTGAATTCAAAATGTACATCGAAAATTTAGTGATCGATACAGCATGATGATGCTAACTACAGAGGACCATAGACAAGTGCAAAAGAATCAAGCTTAGAATTATAGTCAGAAATATATGACCAAGTGATTTTTCACAAATGTTCTAGAATATGCACCAGTTAAAGAAGTCATCTACATAAATGGACCAGGGAAGTTGAATTCTCATATAGAAAAAAGTAAAATTAGACACATATCTTTTACCCTTACAAAATAACAAAGTAAATTAAAGGTTTTAATGTAAGACCGAGACTAGAAACTCTTAAAGGAAAATAAACGAAAAATACTTCAGGATATTAGACTGGTCTGAAAGCACAGAAAACAAAATAAAAGTAAACTAAGGAGATTGCACTGAACTAAAAAGTGTATGCACAGAGAAAGTAGCCATCAGTAGACTGAAAAGACAGTCTATGGAATGAGAGAAAATATTTGCAAACTATATATCTGATAAGGGTATAGCATCCATAATGTGTAAGGAATTCTAAGGCTCAGTTATCAGGACACCACCGCCAACAACAACTAATCCCACAACTAAGACAAAACAAACCAAAACCGCTCTAGTCTGATTTTTAAAATAAGCAATAGCCCTAAAGAGATGTTTCTCAAAATAACCAATGCCAGGAGTGGTGGCTCACATTTGTAATTCTGGTACTCAGGAGGCTGATGCGGGAGAATTGCTGTGAGTTTGCCAACCTGGGCTACATACTGCATTTAAGGCCAGCCTGAACTAAACAGCAAGACCCTGTTTCAATAAATAAATAGAAAAATAAATAAATAGATAAATAAATCCCACAAACAAACAAACAAACAAAAATCCCTGAAACACTAAAAATGGTCAACAAATATATGAAAAAAAAATTACGGTAACTAAATACCCTAGAAGAGCATATGAAAAGTATGGTGAGTTGATATCCACCTTTGTAAGGCTGGGATAAAAGATAACAATTGCTGGAGAGGGTGTAGAAAAAAAAAAGAAAGAAATGTTTTCTCACTATTGGTGGAAATGTAAATTAGTATGGTCACCATAGAGAAAAGTATATTGATTCTTTAAAGTATAAAAATAGAGCTACCATAGGATCAGCAATCCCCTACTTGGTATATATCCACGGGAAATGAAGTCACTGTATCAAGTAGACATCTGCATTCTAGTGCTTATTGGAATGCTATTCACAGTCGTCCAACAACAATGGAGATTCAAATGTGTGCTTATGGAACAATATGAAACATGAATGTATGATGTGTAAGATGCAATTTACAAAATGTGGCTCATTTATAAAATGTGAGAAGAATTTTGCTAGCAATAATAATTTTTCACACTTTGTACCGAACTTATAATTCTTAAAAACAGTATGTATAAAATGAATATGAAATGTGTCTTTGAAACCTGAAGGGAAAGATTACATACAATCAGATGGTATCTGAAGAGTATTTTAACAAATCAACTCATTCCACACTTTATTACACAAGTGAATATTATTTTTTTCAATTGTTATAAATCCTTCCTCCAGAGTGTTTAGTTATTCTATCGGCACCAATGGTCTATATCTGTAAAAGAGTTTTGATGACTGATGACTATAATGTTGCTTTTTGTCTGAAGGAATTATTTTTTATATAATTATTGTAACATATCTAGTGGGAACTAATATACAGATTTTGTTATTACTGGGTTTATAGTTCACTTAGGGAGATATAAAAACAAATAGTCATTTATGGCACACATCAAACTCATTTAAATGTTTAATAATGATAAAAACAAGAATAATGAGACTAAGGAGGAATTGTTCAATTTGAGGAAGGAAACTAGACCACTTCTCCCCAAGGAGGTTGAAACTGTGTTTTGAAGAAAGAGTAGAACTGCAATAGCAAAACATGGGTAAGCAAGAGATAGAAATTTATTTAACTCATTTGTGGACTATAGATATGAAGATAAATAATAAATTGTCATTACTCAAAAGAACTCAGAAAAGAAAATAACAATCGTAGTTTAGTGAATTTAGTGCTGTGATGAAAATATTTTCCTGGAACATAGAAAAAATTATGACTACACTAAAACAGAAAATTCATGGTAAACAAGAATCAAGCTGGATTTTTAATTACAAATATGTTTAAAGTCAGTGCAAAAGAGAAGTCAAAATATCATCATATATAAAACCTTGTTGTGAAATATATTTATGTATTAAATGAAAAAACAATTTTGTATCACTCCAGCAGTAAGGCATATTAAATAATGATAAATGATAGATTTGACTTGGCATACCTTCATTTCTTTCATGAGACCTTGGTTTTTGAAGAATGACTATCTCTGTTAGATACAACAGAATTCTGACTTTTGGAATCACATTTTCAAACTTTCATTTTAATGTTTATTTAATTAATATTCATGGAACACTGACTAGATTCTAAGCACACTTTCAGCACTGTAGTGAATAAGAAGCGAGGTGCTTTCTATCAGGGAGTTTATATTCTAGATTACTGATCCCGAATGATCTCTCAGAGGTAAGGACCGGAATGGAGTAAAAGATATCACTTAGAAAGTCACAGCATTAGCATCCTATAAAATTATGAGTTTTTCACTTAATTTATTTCAGAAAATGATGAGAGCAGAAAGACGGATCTGAGAGTCATTAGAAGTGATAATTATATTATTTAGTGAATTATTTAGTGAGCCGAGTAGTAGATGAGTAAGAAAATGACTCAAATAAATATCTGGGTCTCTGAGCTTCTAAATGATGAAAGTTACCATCTGTAAAATGATGGTTGGATATCATGTGTTTCCTGATGTGATGCACATTGGAAGATGCAAAATACATACAGAAATATTTCAGCAAACTTGCACAAACCACACTTAATCATGAGCTCAAACTCATTTTGAGAAACTTTCTGCAAATTAACAGTCATAGACTCTTCAAAAATGTCAATGTTATGAACACCGAAGAAATTCTGAATTGCTGAGCACATACGAGTGAGCTGGATAATATGTTTGCACATATTTCTACAAGTAAAATCATATCAACCTCAAGGGCAGTGAAAACAAGCATACAAAAACAATCAGTGAGGGAAAGGAAAGCACACAAAAAGTGAAAGGAAAGAAAATTTTTGAGAACAAATATATGAAAGCTTGGTAGAAAAATACTGTAAAAAATAAACCTGCTTATTTCTCCTATTTGCAGGATACTAAAATTAGGAATTACAATCCACTTCTTCTTGATACAATTAATGGCCACCTAAGTATATAATGTATGAAAAAGTAAGCTACCAAAAGCAATGACATATGGCACTCTGGGTGCTGGAAAGCAGATACCAGGAATCTAGCCATTATCTCCAAAAGTAAATGAAGATTTTCTAAAATGTCTGTAGTACATTTGAAATTATTTCAAGATTTCTGCATAGTTGCATAGATAATTACACAATGTGTTAGCAAATCCATGCAAGCTAGTTTCAGTTTTTGCTGTAAGGACAATCAGTAGTTTTATTAGGACAAATGTTCCATGGTGTTGTTTAGCTGTTCTTATATAGGAAAGATCATACTCTAAAGGTAGAATTAAACCATTTCAATTTTTTATAACTTACTCAACAGTAAAGGATTTCCTTACTAGAACATTTCAATAAAGATATGTTTCTGCTAGTGAAGGAATACAAGAATAGACTTAGCAACATGATGAATATTAGAAGCAATTTCCAATTTTGGATTATAAGTACTCACTAGATCTGATGTAGAAAAACAATTTTTAGATGCTCACTTCTTTATCAATATAGGCAAGACAAGCACTGACCTTTTCTACTCTTCAAAGGAGCCAGTGAACTCACAAAATGGGGTTGTCCAATGAATACTTTGTTAACTTGGGTTCCACTTTAATCAGGGATAGTTCTTTACTGACACAATGTTGATTTACTTTGCACGATGACAAAAAAAAAGAATGTGTATTGATTTGAATTAAACCCAGCAGTACCATTTTGGACTTTAGGGGTGAGGGGAGGCAGGATATGAAAATAAGTTTGCTGAAAAATAAAAAGATATAGGCAAGCCAAAAACCTGATGTCTAAATAGACCCATATAAAGAATGCTTTTGAAGGATAGCTACTTCCCTGATAACAATCTATAAGAAACAGAATTGGGGTCACATAGACTTCTCACGTGAAAATAGTCCAAGGAATTAGAGATTACATACCAACAGGCCAAAAAGGTGAACTTTTACTTGGAATGTGTGAGGTAAGGGCAGCAAAAATTCTGAATGAAATTTTTACCACTAAGAGAAAATCCAGTTGACTGTAAATGTTTACTCACAGTTAGGGGATTATGGAGCGATTACTAAAGAATACTTTAAAAAAAGAAAAGAAAAGAAAAGAAAAGAAAAGAAAAGAAAAGAAAAGAAAAGACAAAGAATATTCAACACACACGCGCACACACACACACACACACACACACACGAAGAAATCCATTAACAGCATGATGGAGAGACTTGGAGGACATTAAGTAAACTAGCCACAGACCAAGTATAAATAAAACTTGATCTGCTTCAATGTGGAATTATAAAATGTCAGTGGAAGAGCGGCTTCCAGAGGCTTAGGACAGTAGGAAAGTGGGAGACGGTGAGAGTTCTGTGAACTGTTGCAATGTCAGAGGGAGAATAAGTTCTGGTGTTCTCTTGCACAGTAGGTTGAAAATACTGTAGCTAACAACAGTGCTGGACATCTCAAGATAGCTAGAACTGAGAATTTTGGCTGTCTTTACCATTTTCAGGTGGCAAATATATTAATTACCTGATGTGATCACTATACATCTTACGCATGAATGTAAGCATCGCCTATACACCAAAATATTTACAATTATGACCCTATCTACAAAACAAATTAGGGAAAAAATATATTCAGACAAGGTACCCATTATTAATGAAATTCTTTACACATGGTAAAATACTGTATGATAGCACAGCTGAGTATTTTCTAGATATTAGCAGTAATCGTATTTATAGAATTAAAAATGTTAAAAGTAATGACATTATAGGAAAAGAACAAAAATTAGAAGGGTAATGAAGAGCAAAGTGATTAATGACATACACTGATCCCTTCCTCTCTGATTTCTAATGATTAATGATGCAATTAGAAAATCAACCTTGTACAATCATTTAATTCTAATAAATCTAGTAACACAAGCTCAGGAATTTTAAAAATGTAGATATTATCATTAGCAACAATAGTTTAAAAATAAAAATTTCCAAATTTCAAATTATTAGTGGAAAAATAAAATGATTCAATAACTATATACACATTCATTCTCATTAATATGACAACAGAGGAAGCAAACAGTACAAGATAAAAACCAAAGAAACAAAAGTAGAAGGTGTATATTAATATCAGGCTAAAGTAAACAGTAATAAAGTTACAAGTGCTAGACATAATTTTAGAGAAAAACAACAAAAAATTAAATTTAAAAATACAAAAATGGAGAAAAAATATTAAAATGAGAAAGTCAGTGTATACCAAATAATTCAAATTTATCAAACATTACATATATATATTGGGGAAATTAAGAAAAAAGTAATAATGATAGAGAACTGTAATTTACCAACAAACTTGTACAAAACAATGAAAGTTTATGATCACAAAAAAGGAACTGGTTGTAATGGGTACATTTATCACTTACATTTCAAACTCTGGATGCGTAATATTGATTAGTGTTTTTTATAATTTACAAAAATTGATTATATGTAATTCTGCATGAAAATTTCACTATATTTCAAAACATAGAATTGTTTCAGACTACAGTTTGCATTAAAATAGCAAAAAGATATTAATTACAATTTTGTATGTGGGCAATTTTAAGCTAAATACAAATCTCGAATTATAAAGAAAAAAATATAAAATTTATCACAGACTGGTCAGCAGAGAAATGATACCAAAAAATAATGGAGACACAAACAGAAAAAGTTGTGTTTATTTAAATCACATAGGATGATTTAAGATTTAATGAACATGCAAAGACATTTATATTATCAAATCAGTAACACAAATAAGAAACCTGAATGGCCAGAATTAAAATGTAAAATAAATATGGAGGCTGATAAATATGAGTAAAGGTGATCAAATTCAGGGACGCTAATGGGAGATTAACATGATAATCATAAAACTAAATATTTTAAATTACACTATGGGTGTATCTCAATTTACACAGCAAAGGTTTCAGCTTTGTTTATGTAAAATAAATAAACGCTAAATAGAAATATTCATGAATATATTTTATGTTCCACTTGGAATAAGTAATGGAGAGACACAGGTTTGTGTTAATGTCAGTGTACATTTTTGTGTAAATGGTGTCTGAAAGACAAACCAAGCTAGAAATTGTAAACACTTTGTCTGTTACGTTAGACATTAACTCGTGCGCAGTATTATTTATTGTATAGACCTGTGGATAGTATAGATTTTTGCATACATATTTAACTGGTCAAAACAGATTAGAGGTAACATTATTTGTACCCAATTGTGTCCACTTCTACAGGCATCTAAACTTACAGTTTCAAAAATTCATGAAATGTATTACCTCACTGCAGTTGTCTAAAATTATAGGTTGAAACTGTCATCAAATTTAATACCTCAGGTATTCTGTGTCCTTCAGGGTCCTGGGAAGGTTTCTTTAGAGTGGTGGAAAGACAAACCAAATGGTTTCAGTCGAGGAAATGACCATTAAGAAAGTAATTGCATGATTTCATTCAATGTAGATTACTCTTTTAAAAATTAAGGTAGATCCATTGTCTTGGTTACTTTTCCCTCATTGCTGAGACAAAACACCCCATGCCCAAAATTAGGGAAGGAAAGGTTTATTTATCTTACACTTTCTGGAGATTTCAGTCCATAATCAGCTGACTCCAAGGCAGGGTGGCATGGCACTGGGGCAACACTTCAAGCAAAGCAAAAGCAGTCAGAGTCAAAGCGGGGCAAGAGCAAGCCTCTTCTCCCTTATATTGTACACAGGACACCACCCCCCCTTTCCGTGGGTGTAACATTCACAAATCTCCTTGCCTTCCCTTGCACAGGATGAGGATATTTACAAAGTAAGAACCCTGGCTCCCTGTTGAGTCTCTCAGTTAAACTTCTGACCTTCTCAAATTGACACAATGAACAGGTAACTGCTTGTGCTCTACACCCCAGGATGCAGAGCTGTTGAGTTAATTAATTAAGCTTCTAGACTTCTCAAGTTGACACAATGTATAAACTATAACATCCATATACCTCTGGTAACTTTTTTGGTATTGTGTTATCCCTTTTTCAGTATTTTCAACCTCTAAAAGAGAAATGTGCGTGTGTGTGCATGTGCGTGTGTGTGCGTGTGTTTGCACACGCATGCACACGTGCTCGTGGGTGTGTGTTCGTTAAGAGCTAATTCCATCTTACAGTAAATGAGTAGCTTATCATGGTTGCACACACCCAGCACATTAAATGACTGTTGCTTTCCCAATTGCTGGTCAGTTAGATTTTGGAGTATCCTTTTAGGAATCATTGTTTGCTTGGGAGATTTTAGCCACATCGGAGGGGCTATTCTAAGATCATCTGGGATCATGTCAAACAAACTTATTCTCTGGGAATTTGGAAAATGAAAGTTAGTGATTTAAGTATGCCTATGTCATTGAAAAACAATCAAAACCATGAATTAATACGAAGGCCCAGGTGAGATTTTCCAGTAATCAATATGTTATGTCAGTTGTCACACGTGTTTGCTTGGATAAATACCTACTGTCTGCACAACTCACAGAGAGAAAACACCCGGAGGCAACACCTGATTATTACCCTATGCACCTACACCCTTAGCTATTCTGTTCTACATCCCATCATGGCAATGAACCTTATTTATAATATACACTCTTTTCCAAGGTTTTTTTTTTTTGTTATCAAATCATCAAAACCCTATTGGTTTCCTCACATCACATTTTAATAAACAAAAACATGTATGGGCAAGCGGAAGCTCCAATTCTCTTTATTGACAGTAAGTTCTCATTTAGTAAGTTTAAAAAATGGATAAGTTTGGTTATTTGTTGATTTTATAAAGTAAAATAAACAATAAAATAAAAATAGGCATGATTTAAACAAGGGAGTCATTTTTAAAAAGATTATTTGTAGCATGAAAATTTGCATAAAAGTATGCATGGAGATAGTAATTATTGAAGTATAAACTAATAATGGAAAGCAATTAAAATTTGCTTTCAAAGAAACCAGTTATTTATGATAAGTATTTCAGCATGTGTGATGGTAGGTTGTGAAACATCTTGGCTGGAGTAAGAAACATCTAGCAGAGTAGCAGAGCATATTTGTGATGTGTCTGTGAGGTGTTTCCAGACACGATTTACTGGCCTCAGAGAGGCCAGTAAAGTGAGTGCGCAGGTTCTACCTCATTGTAGATGGCACCAACAAATAGTCTTGTAGTTTTGGTGGAATAAAAAAGGAAAACTAGTATGTGTACCTGATTTTGAAAACCTCCAACGTTCTTCAGCAGGTGTGGCTTTTGCTGTCTCCTTAAGACATCATTCTCAGTTTCTTCAGGCTTCCAACATATGCTTGCACCACCAAATCTCCAGTGAATGTCCAGACCTTCAACCTCGGACTGGTGCTGTACCGTTGAGGCCTCTTCTTCTTTTGCTTCCTTCTTGGGTGGAGCAGCTACTGGATTCTCCAGTTACCTAGCTCATGGGCAGACACGGGAGCCTCTCTCAGCTCTCATACTGCACCTAATCAATCTCCTTAGATAATGATACATTATATTCTGTACTAATTCTATTGCCTACAGAACCATAAAAAACACAGTATGTTAGCCCTTGTTGAACTTTGTTATAGTTTTTAGTTTTCAGTTTGCCAACAATAAAATTTGAGGAAAATTCTTATTGAAGAAAATTACTACAGCCATTTAAAAATTTTTTTATTGACATTTTTAGCAATTTTCCCAGTTCCTTTGAATTTCTTTTAACTAAGTGATTTCACACTATGAAAGAGAAATCACTGGGATGGTTTTTTACTTTTTTTTTTAAACACCATCACAACTCCTTAACCACATTTAAACTCTTAATTGAAACCAATCATTGCTCATACATCTTTCACAATATTGTTGAAGGTTTGTTCACAGGACCTTGCAATTTGGCTTCTTGACTTCTCTTATATCCCTGGTTTATTCAGTGCAGGTTGATCATGTGAATCTCATTAAGAGCAGGGTTTTTATGCTGCTTGACATCTGAAATAACACCTACCATGGCTTTCTTCCATTGTGCCCACTCTTGAGGACAAAGTACAGGTGTGTTCTGCTCCCTGGAATTAGACTTTACTTCCTCGATTTATTTCTCAAACTTAACTATGTGTGCTTCATCCTTATACAACCCTTAGGGATTTGTAGCATAGAATTTGCACATTGCAAGAGGCCCATCCATACTTGTGCACTGGAAGTAAATTAAAGTTAGATGAATGTGAGTTTCCTAAAGGTACATATTCAATTGCATACAAATTATTTAGCCACCACAAAATACACAAAAAACAATAATATAAATCAATCAATTATCTATTAGAAACAATTGTGTGTGTGTGTGTGTGTGTGTGTGTGTGTGTGTGTTCCTTAACAGCTTGCTGTGGATGACTTTCTTTATCCTCAAGGAAAAGTGTACTAGGACTCAGTTATACCCCCACTGGTACCCAAAGTTAACTATGAAAGCATTCTTCAACTCGATTTATTGCCAGCTCAGTGAGGATTTATGAAAAAAAAAAGATAAAGATGAAAAAAAAATAAATACATTATTTTTCCCATGATAGTTTGATAACTTAGTGACTTAATGTATTCTTTCCCCTAGACTTCAATTTTTTAGTATTCAAAATATTAAAGATATTAACCTTGGTTATAATACTATCGTCTGAGGATTCTAGTGATTTGTTACTTGTATTGTTAGAGTTTGGGTGCTTCCTTAATAGAGGGATTTATTTTTCTCACTTAACAAAGTCTGTTTTATTTTATATGATTTCTCAAGGACATAATTTTTACTCATGGGATTGCTAGGCATTTCACTTCTCTATGAGTAATTTCTAAATCACTTTTTAAAATTTATTGTATGCAGGGGGAAATGATTTGAAAACTTTACAATAAATTTAATACATGCCAAAAGTGTACTCTTGTGAAAGCAAAAGTGTCTACTTTGTGATGGCAGCTTATTTTAAATCTTCATAAATTCACAGGGATATTGTCAGTTTCTATTATAATTTAACAAAAATAAGCATGAGAACTAAAATGTTGGTATGTTAAACACGAATACAGATTGCAAGTAAAATTGTACTTATATAAATAAATAGGAAGTATAATATCTTTTTAACTTTGCTGTTATTTATGGCTAGAATAAGTACATTTGAGTTGCTGTGTTTCTGCTAATGGGTTAGGCAACTATACCACATTTCCAATGGCTATGTGTTTCTTAAAATTAAGTAGAAAATGGGTTATTCTATAGTATGAATATCATATGTTAAACAGCATACTGGTTTCTTTCATGGCAGAAGTATCATAGATACAATATCTGTACCCGTTGTCAACACGTGGTGAGTTGACATTTATGGAGTGGGCTGTGCAGGGGCTTGCAGATTCAGTTCATGAGATGACAAGGAGAAAATAAAGCAATTTTAGGAATGATATAAATAAAGATCTTAGCATGTCAGAGGATTTTCTGAAACACCAACTTCCCTTTGACTCTGTCTTTTGGGGAAACTTGACTTTTGTTAGAATAATATTTCTGTTAAGGAAGCATCATCCACCTATTTCATTGTTATGGAGAATGCAAACTAACTATTTGAGTTTACAGCAGAGCATTTACTGAAACAGATATGGCTGACAGTGTTTGAAAAACAAATTGTTCTGTACATGCTAAATATTTGCTGTTGCCTCATTAGTGTGAATTTCATGGGTAAAGGCCAACTAAATATCATAGACAGCCTTGCGATTTTAAAAAATTTTAGGTTTTCCACATGTTTCAGGATCATTTAAATTAACAGGAAATAACACGTCCAAAATACAGGTAACGATTCCTTGCAAGAATTTGAATTTTACAAAGTTTATTACAAAAATTTAGAAAAAGGATTACAGATTTTATTTGCTTATATTTCATAAAATAACTACTATAATCAATTTGTGATAAAATAAATTATCTACTTGTTATGATTTTTTTAAAATTTTAATTTAAAGACAGTAAAATCTAACAAAACAGAACAAAGTCAATCAAAACACAGCAGTAGAACTGGTACAGAACTTCAAAGCAAGATACTAGGTAAACAATAGTTGCTGTAGTATGTTTTGTTATCTTCACAATAGTTGATCATTCCATCAGGTATAGTAAAATCTAACCAAAAACAAAACAGAACAAAACAAATCAAAACAGAATATGAAACAAAGCAAAAAACAATTGATCAGAATAAAGCAAAACAATGAGAACAATATTGGGCTTCAAAGACAAGATAGAAGGGAATCCCCCATATTTGCTGCATTGCATACTGTCATCCTCCCAAGAGAAGTTCAGACTGCTGGCCCCAAAGTCAACCAAACAATATAAGCACTTCATTGCTTTATGTACCTTAGTTGCTATCAATTCAGCCATTCCTCTGAACTAGCAGGTTGCTTATGGAGGAGGGCTAGAGGGATGTTTCCTTGATTCTCAGCCCACAGGCTGGTAGGCGCATGGGGGGAATGGATCTTTCTCTTCCTGGAGTCCATGCTGCTTGCACCACTCACCATGAAGGCAGGCTAGTTGTCTTTTGGTTGGATCCTTCCTGACCCAACATGGTGAGTTCTCCCTTGTTATGATATTTTTGAATCCAATCTAACTTTCAATTCATCCTGGTACTTTCCATTTTTAAATTCCTGTACTCAAGAGAACGAGTGAGGGACTCATCTCCACATTTCTCTTAAAAGAAGTACTCAAAGGAATGTGTTTTTACTTTATCTTCAATAATTTTTCATAATTTAATGATTTTTGAAAGCCAATACTGAAGGTAATAAGAAATTAAAAATAGACACTATGTCAATATAAGCAATTTTGAAAATGTGAGTAAATGATAGACTTTATTACAGAAATGTACAGAATTATTCATCATCTTGAATCAAAACAAATCGCTTCAAAACATTTTGACACTGTTAATGAAATTGCATAGAATTGAAGATTTCTATTTCTGTTTTGGATACAAAATAAAGATAATAGGAAGTAGGCACATCATTTTCAAATGGAAAGAGGAACAAAAGATGGAAAAACAAGGAGGCAATATAGGGAAATCAGATGGGACTACAAAAGAAAAATAAATTGAAGAAAAGAAAATACAAACAGAGTTTTTGCAAATAAGGGTGAAATAGATGGAAGCAACAGGTAAATTTTGGAGGGGTAGGTGCCAAAAATTTAATTAAAATGTGCTATAAACATGTACCAACTTCTCACAAAAATGTAATTATTGTGCACTGCACACATGTACTACAACAAATTAAAAATCACAGAAAAAGATAAAGTATAAGTTTTTTAATTCACAGATTTAGTACTTCAAATATTCAGTGGTAGAGCACAATGTAGAAAAGAGCAATTCAATATATAGTCATTCAGCATAAAAATGATTATTTTCTTGATTTGTGTATGTAAGTCTTTATCCAGGTTATATGAAAAAAACCTCAATGAAGCTCTTGAAAATATTAATATATATGATACATTTATTTTATTACTCAAATATAGTTTGCAAAATAAGTCATTAAAGATTTTCCAATACAAACATCTCCTCTAAGAAAAACATTGTAACTAATCCAGTCTAGACCAATGGAAAAAACCACCCTTGTTCAATAATATTTATTGCTCTCTTTGTAATATTTGTTGTTTTATATTAGCAAGAATTAGTAAAGAGGACAACTTACAATATACAAGTAAATCATAAATGTTTTATATACCTAATAACTTCTTTACCGTATACTAAGTGGATTTTTACAGGCATAATTAATGCTTATTCAAGGAAAAGTAGTTAGAATTCTGTTACTACCCTGGTTGATTTGAGATAATCGTTTCTAACTATATGTGTGATAATTGTTGGTATTTCCTTGAGTAACTCATAAATCATATACTGTTACAAAAGGAAAGTGGAATGGAGAAAAATAAATCCAGTAACTGGGTGTTGGCATTCTTTTCCAACTAAAACAAAAAAGCATAAAAATGATTTGTTTTGAAACGTGATGAATTCTTATTCTGAATGACAACAGGAAGCACTTTTTTGTCCCTACCGTAATATCTATCCTAATATATTTTAGACATCATTATACGTTTGTCCAATAAGTGATTAGCTGTCAATAGAAATATGAGGAGGAAAGTGACAGGAGTCAATGGGAGAGAGAAGAAACGGAACTGAGAGGTGAGCGAATAACGGGAGGAACCTCCTCCACTGTCTTCTTCATTTTTCCTCACCAAAATATAATGGTTTTAGCCTGTTTTGCTATTGAAGCAACTTTGTCTCTCACTTAACTCTACAAAGCATGCATTACTACATAAATTACTTTAAGAAAAATTCAAGCTCTGTGAGATGGATTCATAGTACAGTATGTAAATGACATCTCTATTTGCAGTAGTGTTAAATATTTTAAAGTGATATGAAATGGTGCATGTTATCTGTTCTCATCGTTAGGGGGACAGATTCAAGAAGCTGGACGCTACAGAAAAAGAGGGGCCAATGAAGTAGTGAATGTCCAAGAATAAAGGCCAGGAACTCCTCAGAGTTCCCTAGAATGAGTCTAGATTGGGAAGCTGAAGCAGTTGGAATCCGATGTATGTACTGTTGATGGCAAAAACAAAAGACACACTACTTTAAGCAGAATGCAGGATTTTAAATGCAAGCCAGTTTCTTCCTTCTTCTCTTTTACTTTGTTCAGGCTGGAAACTAGGCTCACAGTGAGTTTTCCATTCAGTTTCCGGCTCTACATGCCAATAATCTGTGGTCACTCCAAGTGTATTTTACTAGATTGTTTCATGGCTTTTACTCCAGTTAAACTGACAATTACCATTAACTGTCACAATGCATTTAAGAAAAGTAAAAAGCTTTTTTGATGGCAATTTCAAACTAAGGAAATATGTAATATAATATGTGAGTATTTAATCTGTAACATGCAAAACTGACATTTTGCTGAAGTTTAGTTGTGTCAAATGAGTGTATTTTTGTTAAATATTAGATTACCTAAATCATTACCAAAAACCCCAATACTCACCATTCTACATTCTGTGTTTCTGATTTTTGTGACTGTTATATGAATTTTGATAGCATTTTTACTGTAATTTTCTTAATGATTCATTTTTCTAAAGCAAATAGGCAATGATAATTGAAGGCAGATACTTTCCTACACAACTCCACATCTGCTTTTGTATTTAGGCCAGGGTACTGTTGTATAATTCAAATTTTATAACATCTCAATTTTGCAAAATAAGAGAAAGTAACTGATTCTGTTCAAAATATCATTCCAAAATATTTCAAGAGGAATTTAAAAATGTCAGATGGAAGATATGCCACGTACTTATATGTTGATCCCACTACTATACCCAAAAGAAGCGAGAGGCGTAAGTTCACCTAATAGGAATCATGATATTAATCAGGTAGCTCATGTAGTTGGCTTACCGTCATCTTACAAATCAACCATAAAGCCTGCAAAATGAATTGCTTATTAAAATACAGGACAATAGGCATGTAAATGTGGCATCAGAAATCAAGTATCATGAGAGTTAAGTGTTGTGAGTCACTGAGGACTTGAGGCTGGGAGTACAGTGGATTCTCTTTATTTCCAAGTGAAATCCCTCTGATACAGTTTTAAAAGAAACTGCCATTTGTTTGCATTATCCCTAATTAGATGTTTCAGTTTTCTCTTTGTTTATGCTTCTTTCCTTTATTATTTGTTTGTTTGTTTATTTATTTATTTTGCTAGGGATCCATTTAAGGTGCATAGGTGCTAACTGATGGTGACAGGAAAACCCCAGGCATTTCTGATATGTGACAGCTACACACTCACATCAGCTTTGGGTTTGGGGAAACGATTCTCATGGCCTCATATCTAGAAGAAAAGCAAAACCAAAAAAGTAAGATAAAAATATGACCATGATTTCTACACGACTATGTCACTAAATCATAGAAAAGTGCAAATCATGGGGATTTCATCTGGACAACAACTACAACAAATGGCTGCAACCAAGAGCAAAAAGCCCATTCTGGCAGACCTCTTCTATACAAGTGAGAGCGTCACCAGGGAGATAGGTATGATAAAGTATCAGGTCAGTCTAACTCAGCTGTTATAATAACTATTGTTATTTTTGTTTATTCTTTGGGTAAATTCTCAAGAAAAAATATAAAAATTAATTAAAACGAGCAATAGTTAGTTTTGGAATTTTCTAAAGGATCTCTGTGCCAAAAATTGATATTATGTCAAAAAAATAATTCAGATCCATGTGCATATAAATTTAAACCAATCATTGCTGTATATTTTTCTCCATTTGTAATGTACACTGAACAGAATGAATGTTACAAAAAATGAATAAATATGTGATGTTATTGAAGTACCTAAAATATATTTCTATAGTATTTGTGTACATATATATATATATATATATATTTCTATAATATTTAAGATATCCTATTACTACTTTAGCAAGACTTTACAATAGAAAACTGGAGAAAGTCTTTTTCCTAAAATATTTTAACTTGCTTACACTATGCTCCATTCTTTAAAACTTAAAAATTTAAGGTAAGGAATATTATTAATGGTAGATAGATGTTACTTAAATAGAATTGCAAAAATCAGAACAAAACTAAACCTAATTAATATTAATATTATCTTTCAGATTCCCCATGTAGTTTACTGGTGACTATTTATTTATTGGGAAAATAATGTGTGGAGTAAAACCAAAATAGAGGTTAAGATGAACATGCCTTAGCAAAAACCAGCCTAAACCCTTGATAATGAGGGAGTCATAGTATTTCCCATCCTGGAATGTCGTGGAAGGTTGGCTACAAATTGATGGATTAAATAATGAAAATAACACAATATTACTAGAATTTTGTTATCAGTAAGGGTTGTGGGTATAGTTTATAATAGAGGACTTATACTATGTGCAAGGCCATAGATTTGACCCTCAGTAAGGGAAATAAATCCTGAGGTGTCTTTTTTTTTTATATGAAAAACAATAGTAGTTATTCCCACACAAAAATATAAACTTATGTCAACATTGTTTGAATGATATCCATGGAATGAAAATGATTTCCATTTCTTAAACTGGTTCTCTGTGGGGAATAATCTTCAATAATTAAATTACTTGCTTTTTCCCATTATTTATGCAATTTAATCTAACTGAATTTTAAAATAGAAATTAGTTGCAAAGTTTCTCTAAAAGTTCATAGTGCTGTCAGGAACTGTGAACTTTCAACTTATTCTCAGGTTTAAAACCTCTGACTTGGGAGGGCCTGCTGGACAGAGAGAACCAGGAAGGACGCTACACTGCCCTCTCTGTTTGCACAAGTGGCAGCTCTGCTGACTGCGGGGAACAGGAAAGAAGCTACGCAACCCTCCCCGTTTACCAGTAGAAGCC
Source organism: Dasyprocta punctata (assembly GCA_004363535.1). NCBI lineage: Eukaryota > Metazoa > Chordata > Mammalia > Rodentia > Dasyproctidae > Dasyprocta > Dasyprocta punctata. Next base: position 29,800 of record RJWM01002716.1, read on the forward strand.
CTGCCAGCTGGCCAGGAAGAACCAGGAAGGGGACCATGTCCCACTCCAGTGAGGTAGTCAGTGCACAGGGTGGGAGAGAAGAAGCCCACCACCACCCATAAGCAACCAGCTGATTTGGAGGAACACAGGCTGAAATGATAACAACTGAGGTAAAGAAACAATCCAATGCTTGTAGTGTTTGATTGACTTTGCAAGGCTAAAACCAGTAGGATGAGCAACTATTTAGAGGAAAACAATATGCAATATAGTAACTATTGTAAATTTACTACTGTTTTATCACTGTTTTGTTTTGATGAATTTTATCGTTCTACTTTATTCCCTTTAAAGTTAAAAAATTCTTTGACTTATAATACAGTACAAAATTATTTTGCAGTGAGATGTGCTTATTCTTAGAAATATTAGAGTACAGAAATTATTATTTTATCTAACTGAAAAAAATTATTGTTTGGTACAGCAAAGGAATCCAGTTATTTCTTATAAGAATGAGTGAACAACTGCGCAAAGAAAATGTCTCTAATTTGTTCAATCCTCAGAACAACCAAAATGAAAAGAAAAAAAGCATTGACTAGAGTGTTTCTAAGAATAGCACACTAAATTTTTAATAATTAGTATCAGGAAAACTATCAGTTATAATAGAAGCACACTGCTTAAATGAACCACATCTAAATATCTACAAATATTTTAAATTACTTCAAAACCAATATAACATAATTTGAAATCTTAATTATTGACATGAAAATTAATTAAAAATGGTTACATGTACATTGCAAATAATAAACCAAAACTTCATAAGAAAAAAATTGCAAACTGCAATCAAAAAGTCACAAAAATATTAATAAATTTTTTCAAAAAAGAAGATAGAACTAGAATCTAAACATTTGAATAAATTGTTCAATTAGTAAAAATTATTATCATGAAGTTGTTATTTTAGGCAATAGTTTTGCCACATTTAAGAGAATAATAAATCCCATGAGCCAGAATCCAAGGAAATAATACTTTCATTTATCAGTGTGATAAATGTGCTTTAATTGACACTTAAATACATATGTTGAAATAAAATATATTACTAAACAAAGGCATGTTTATATATGGTTCTTGAGATGAAAGAAGAGAAAAAGCATTCATGCATAATGGCTCTGACATATCACATTATTACCAAAAACTGAGATAGTGAGGACGGTTAACAAAATACAAATATTGTGTTGCATATTATCCACATGTGTGCTTTCTTTTGTTTCAGGGGAAAATGTGCTATATTTATAATTTTATTGTTTTGTAATTGTAAAAGACATACTTGATACAAGATTTTTACTGGTTTATTAAAACAGGCTCTCAGTGTAGTTCAGGTTGTCCTTGAACTGATCATGAAGCCCAGATGGCCTCAAAATTGTAAGGATTCTCTTGCTTCAATCTCCCCTGTACTGAGATTTACAAGCATGCACCACCACACTCAGCGATACAAGATATTTACAAAAATAAAGAAGTTTGCTATAACACTTTCCTTGCAGAAAACTTTGCAACATTAAAATCAATTTAATGTTAACCTGAATTGATTATTCAAAACTAATTATGTACACATAAATTCTATGGGATCTTCCTGTGTACTACCATCATATGACAAAAAAATCTCCTATTCAGTAACAGGCTATAAAGATTTTCGTTTGATTATTTAAATTTACCTTTATTCAAGAAGTAATGCAATAGAAGATGAAAGCATTTGGAGAATAATATAATAATGAAATTAGAATTCTAATTATATATAAAATCATGTTTGAGTCATGATATCAGTAATCTCTGGAGACACTTGTTTTTCTATATTTAAATTCTTAAATGTGTATTTCAGAGCTCCTTAATTTCTCTCTTAATTCTTTCACTAAATCACATATGTCTCAAAGTTGGTCATTTGTTAATAATTATGTATTTATTCATTTGTAAATGCAAAAGTGTGGGCCGGGGATTTAACTCAGTGACTCAAGCACTTGCCTGTTAAGTTCGAGGTCATGATTTGATCTCAGGTACAAAAAAAAAAAAAAAAAAAAAAAAAAAAAAAAAAAAAAAGAAAAGAAAAAGAAAGAAAAGGTAAAATGTGCTTGCTAAATAGCTAGCTGGGATATTTTTAAATTTAATCTGAAATTTATAACTAAATAGGTAAAAATTTAAACTCAGGATATTTTGGAAGTACAGGGAATTGAACATAGGGCCTTCACAATGTGTTACATCTTCATCTTTTTTAATGATTTTCATTTTGAGAGAAAGTCTCATTAACTTAATTACTTTAGAACTTACAGTCCTTCTGCCTCAGACTCATTACAAGAGTCTGCCACCACTTTAATATAAAATATAGAATTTAAAAAATAATTCTGAAGGCATTAAATGGTTAACTGAGAATCTACTAATATATTTTATTAATGTTATATTTTACATTTAATTATCTTTAATATAACATAAATCAATTTGTGAAGGAAAATATTAAAATAGCATAACTTGGAAAGCATGTAGAAAAATAAGAGTTATGTGGATATATATAGAATATTTGGAAAATTTAAAAAGAAAGAATTGGGGAACATGATGATTTGTCCATGATGCATGTGCAGCATTTTCAAGCAATTATATTGATTATTTTTCTTTCTTATTTTCAATCATGCTAAATGATAAGATATGTCATCCTTCAAGTAGACTCCTGTTTTATAGACCAAGTGAAGTGACAGAAAATTCCATAAGTTTATAATAAATTGAACTGTCATTCCATTTAGACAAGTTTTGGATAATGGAGCATTGTTGTACACTTTAAAATCTCTGTATTTCAAGAATAAAAGGGCAATGACAAAAACAAGTAATTCTAAGGATCACAAACTAATTACACAGAAATTCATGGTGTGAATTACCTTACTGCAAAATTAAAATAAGACCAGGACAACCCTCTCGGGATGCCGTCTCTCTCTCTCTCTCTCTCTCTCTCTCTCAGAAACTTTCTTTCTCTCAATAAATTTTTTCTGCTCTTTAAAAAAATGAGAAAATTAAAAAAAGGAAATAACTATAAAGCCTCCCAGTACACAATGTTAAAGAAGGTAGCAAAGAAAGACGCTACAGGAAGTAAACTATGTTAAAGTTTACATGAAATCTTAAAAGGCTTTTCAGTAAAGTTCTAGCTTTAGCAAAGAACAGTGTCCAATCTAGGAGACTCTGAGAGAAATAAAGGAAAGCAAAGAAATTCCTATTTCTTAAATGAACCCATGAGAATAGAATGTTTTATTCAGGTAAAACATTGAGAAACCAAAGAATTAATAATTAAATTGCAGGTACAAAAGTATTTTTGAAGGAATTCTGTAATATCATCATAAAGATGGTTTTGCTTCCATTTTCAAAAACGTTAATACCCGCCTTTGAATTTTGAATAACTGAGTCACCTGCCTCGTGTTCTCACGTGACAGCTGCTATGAAGGCCTACTTTGCTACTTGTCTAGGGCCCATTTGGAAACCCAAGAGAAGATTGTCATTATCACAATAACCTGTAGTGGTAGACTTGTGGCTAGTACTGGATTCTTGAAATGGGCACCAGAAATACTAAATTCTCTCTCTTGTGGAGGCTGAAGTGCACATAAAGAATTATCCCCATTAAAAATCAATAGTATACCTAGAATGAGATATCAATGTGAATGGATTAAAATGGATTGGTAAAGCACAGTTCTGCATGTGTCTGTGGATGACTGACATATAGGCCAGCAAAGACGCACTGGCATAGTTAGGAGGAACAGGGTGTTGTGCGGTCCAACCTGGGTGGAACATTTCTTTGGGTGGCATTATTGGTCAAAGAAAAAATTGTATTGTAACAGTTTGTTCCATTTTAATACAGTGAAGTTTTGAACACATTGCAATGCAAATGTTTTTATTTATGGTCATTTTAATTTTCTGTTTAAATAGGGTAAAATATTCACATATGTTGGAGGGTAGCAAAAAGAAGAATCGCCCTTAGCAACATGAAACCTAGCTGTGGTACTGTCAAGGCCCCACCCTGGATGTTGGTGGCACTAATTCAATGACTTGCAGTAAGGTTAAAATAAACAGCAAAAGGAAGTATACCCCTTTCTGATGAGCTCAGTATTTCCCATTGCTGTTGGACACTGGCCTCTAGTTTCTTAGCCTTCCAAGTCAGACTTACCTTGGAAATGTTCTGGTGAACATCCAGGTCTTGAAACTTAGACAGCTGCTAAATCCTTGATCTCCCTTGTTCTGGGGTTTCCATCATTTTGTGCCTAGAAGTTCCTGGATTTTTTTTCTCAGGACATGAAAACAGCCATTGTGGGTTCTTCTGCTTCTGATCCCACAGATGGCCATTGTGAATTGTCCTACCTGTGAGCTCTCCTGCTTCCAATATTATAAGCTTATATATATATATATAGGCTTATTAAAAAGTAGTACAGTACTGTACTACTGTACTACTTTGTGTGTGTGTGTGTGTGGCACTGAGGATTGAACTCACAACCTCGCATCTGCCAGACAGGCGTTTAAGCAGCTGAGCCAAACTCCCGGCATATAAGCCTACATATTAAATCTCCTTGCATAATTATTCATATGTGTTGTGTTGATTCTTTTCTTCTAGAGAACACTAAAATGTGCAGACTTTGTTACCAATAGTAGTTGTAGGTAAACAGAATTGTAAGGATGAGTTTATCTAATCAGTTGTGTGATTCCTAGAATTTGATGAGATCCACAGTTTCCTTGATGTGCTTTTCTAATAAGGTATAGGTTATGGATATTCAACAGTGTAAACTGTTTAAAACAACACATAACACACAGTCACTTTAATATCCTTATTTGTCACTGTGACAGGCAAGGACAATACATACAATACTTTTGAACATGTTTGGAAAAGTTAAAAATACAATGATCCTGGCTGATTGCTATTTACATGTCTGAAGAAACTGCTAAAGAAAAGTCATGAATATAAGTATGCATAAATATTCTAAAGGCTTCAAAGTGTGTGAACAAAGTAATAAAGGAAATTAATAAATTTAAATTTCTAATTCTCAGGTCCAGAAACAAAGAAACACTCTCAGACTTCTAAGTTTGCTCTGAAAGAGAATCTTCTTTTATTTAGCTATAAGAGCGATTTTGCCAAAACACAAGCACTTTCATAATAAAACTGGTTGAATTACAGCACAGGTTTAACGTTCAAAGACATCAGCAAAGTGAAGGTGCTGATCAGAAAAGGATGAGGTCTCATAAAGTAGGATTGAGATATTTGGAAGAAACTTCATGATGTCATTGGCATTAAACTCCTAAATCTTGGTGAGATTATTTTATCAAAAGAAGAGATTTCCCTGTTCTCAGTGGCAGAGGCATCCCTACCGTCACATTCAGTGGTGTTGGCCTTTCATACTGTACCTGGGAAACTAATCTTGTGTTGCCTATGGGAAAAATGAGATCTTCTTGTTGCAGTTAGCAGCAAGACGACATTGACATTCCTCAGAATTCATGCTTGCTACTCGTTTTTTCCTCTAGGCCTCAACCAGACTCAAAGGTCTTAAGGTGAGGTGCACAGCACAGCTCCTGAGAAAGTAAGCTACATTTGCAAAGAACCTGTTGAGTTTTCTAATTTGATAAGCAGAAGTCTGGGGTACAGGTATTGGAATGGATTTCAAGAGTGTGATAATTATGGAAGAAACATAAGCCTGAAACAGGCTGAGTTTCTTAACGTAAGTCTATTAACCAGAGATACTTGATTCAATATCATAGCTCACTGAATTAGAAAAAAGGTGATAAATTGATTTGTTGAAGTATGTATCAACAAATATGGCCCACTATAAATGAGCTGGAAGTGCCTGAAACTACTTGGTTTAGTGTAGATGAGGGTATTTAAAGGTTCAGGGATTTAGGAACACTGGAAAGGATTTACCTGGTAGAACATGCTTCCTTACATTTTTAGGGTCCAGATGATAAACCCCTCAACATTCCCTTAAGCTATAGATCTTTGAGGGAGCACCAGCCTTCTTAAAGTGTTCTGTCACTGATCTTTTCTGTACGTCACATTTTACCGTGGGGACTGCATTTATTTGTTTGGAAACTACTCACATGAGATTGTGCATAAAGAGCTCTAGATGGAAGGGTCCAAAATGTCAAAGACAAAATGGACATACTTATCATAAAGAATATCAGAAATAAAACAATGATAGGAATGGTCTGACATGGATAGACCTACAGGGTGGTATAATTAATCATGTTATTCCTAGAAGTGAAATAGATAAGAGCCCTAAGAAATTTTTACTGGATTTATACAAGCAGAAAAATTTTAGGGTAAATGAACAAAAGTCTACCTCAAATCATAGCAATAGACAATTATGGGGCCTGATAGAATTTCCAGATTTGAGCCAATATAAAGATCTTTAAAATGAAGGTGAGGGCAGATTCACTTGAGGAAGCTTAATGATGCACTACCAAAAAATGTACTGTCAATATTTCTCCTATTTTCCATAAAGGAATCTGTAATATTTACAAGGGCAACCACACATTGATGAAAAATGAATAATCTGTTATTTCAGGGTCACTGATTTCAGATCTGAAAATTATTATGATCTTCCAATAAGAGTAGAGACCTAAGGAAGTTAGATGACCCATGGAATTTTAGTCAAAATTTGAATCACAATGTGTTCAGTAGGTTCAAGAATGCATTATGTGTGCATTTTCCAGAATGTATAATTGGAATATATGTACTTAGTATTCTCAAGAATCTAATTATCAGGTAACTGATCTATAATTTAAGGGTATATGGAAGGAAAGGTCAAATAAAGTCTTTGGAATTGCTTCCACCTTCTAAAAGACTGAGTCAAAAGCAAAATCCCTAGAGGCACTGTAGAAATTAGTGTCACTATCATGAACTTAAATAGGTTTTCTGTGTAGGAGAAGGATAAACTGTGGAGAATAATAGAAATTTAATCAAATCATAACTCCAATTTAACTGTCCTACCAGATGTGGTTTCCTTGTTTCATCAGATAAACATTTCCTGGTACCTGATGTGCAACCTTCAATCTGTCAAATCCATTTTTTTCCACATCCATATATAACATTCACCAAAAGCAATTTGTTTTTACTTGGAAAAGCCAGCAATATACCTTTACTGTACTACTTTGGCATTGCCTTAAGCAACTTTAGTGTTGTGTCTGAAGGCATCTTGATTGCCTTGTCATTCTCTTCCACAAGTTATCACACTGTTATATCATATTAATAGCATTATACTGATTGGAGTAATAAGTAAGAGGTAGCAACGTCCCTGAGCTAGATGGCAAAGCATTCGTGTGTCAGAGAATGGGAAAATATCTAATTAACTTCAGAGGCTACTTTAGTGGAATTCCCAGGAATTCAGTGATTTGAGGTATACCGAGATAATTATTTATTCTGCCTCCTTCTGCAACCAAAAAGAGATACAATGTCTGTTGTGCCTATGTAGATATTGAGGGCAACTCCTCGACTGGATGTTACTCCAGTGTATTTACCAAGTGACTCCCATTGGGATCCAGAGCAAGAGGAGATGCTGCAACAGGCCCAGGCTGCCTCACAGACTGCTGTGTCACTTGGGTCATGTGATCTAACAAATCCAGTGGTACTTGGAGTGTTAATGCTCCTGGAGAGAGCCTCTGGCAGACCTCTAATGACAAATCATGGTGGAGAAACAACAATTAATTCCATTCAACCAAAAGGTAGGTCTTCCCCCTGGGCATTATGAACTCCTCATGCCCCAGAGTTAATGAGCTAAAAGGGAGGTTTAGGTGTTAGTGGGTTAATTAGTCAAGAGTACTAAGTACTAAGGAGAAATTTGACTACTACTCCACAGTGGAGCTAGAAGGTGTATGTGTGGAGTGTAGGAGATCCCTTCAGGCATTTCTTAGATACCATGTACTTTTTAAGGTCTATGAAAACTACAGCAACTCAATTCAGGCTGTGTGACAAATGACCCAGAATCTTCAGGAAATATGTAATGATCTTCCAGATGCTGAGGTGATTACTGAGGGTCAAAGGAGAACATGGTTTGTTACAAGGTATTTATACATATTACTTAGGTCTGTGTTGCCAGTTAAAGAAATGATATTTCTTTTCTGTTTTGATAATTTGCCTATACATATACATATGTATTAGGCAGAGATCTTTGTTTTTTTCTTTCTTATATAAATTGATTGATTTAATATTGGGGCTTAACTATTGTTAAATATAAATTAAAACATTTACATTGCAGAGTGTCAGTTAAAGGGTAAGCAACTTCCAATGAAAGCTTTACCTTCTGTTTTGTGAAGGAAATTGGTGTGTCTTGGTTTTTTACAAATTATAGTTGTATCATGTGAAACAATTATGAACTTGTTACTGCACTTAAGAATTAAGTATAGCTTAAGGAGATATGTCTAGCAGTCAAGTTGATAAGACTAGATTGTGACCATCAGTTATGATGCATCAACTTGAATTAGCTCAAAAATACCTAACATATTAGTAAATTATGTTTAAGTGTGTCTGTGTATACTTGCCGGGAAGGCCAGCAAACCTAAAAAGAAGCCCCATCTTGATTTGGGTAGCATAAACAGTAGGCATGTAGTCTAAAAAGAAACAAAGGAATTGTGAGCATTTTGAAGAACTCCTGGTTTCCTGAACTGATGTATCTGCCTTAGTTATTTTCTCATTGCTAAGACAAAATATTTAATGCCCAATGTTAAGAAAAGAAAGGTTTATTTAGCTCACGGTTTATAGTGGTTTCAGTCCATTGTTGGCTAGCTCCAAGTCATGGTGACTTGGCAGAGGAGAACGGTACATGGCAGGCAGAATATACCAAAGCAATCTTTATTTACCTTTTATATTGTATCTAGGCTGCTGGAGTTAGGGCAGTGCCAAACCAATCTGTGGACTGATTTAGTAATCACACACGCTTTATTCCAGCATCACACCCTCTAGATCCAGCCACCTCTGAAAAAGCTCCACCTATGTTTGCTTGAGGCTTTGCAGGGGCATCTAGACACCAACTGTAACAGTATCTTTTGCTGGAGTGTCCACTGTAGACTCTCACCTCTGGTCCTGTAAGCCTATATAATAAATCCCCTCAATAATTACTCATATATTTTTCATGAATTCTCTTCCCCTAAAGACCTCTAATGAATATAGAGTAAAGCTAAGAAACCATATTTGAATAAGAACAACTCTGTGAGCTGCTTCTGTGTATGATATTCATATGCAGTGATTTTCTATTCTTTCTGGAAATGTTGCCTTGATAGTAAGTCAAGAGTTGCAAGCATTACACTATTTATAAGAGAAAAATAAAAAAAAATCTTATGGGCTGCAGAAAGTATTGAGTCTTCTTTATTGTAAAAATAAGAAAACTGGAGTTTGCAAAACTTATGCAACTTATTCAGTAATATTAACAATGTCTTTCCTTCTTCCAAACATAATATTTTTATCTCAGCTATATTTTGAGTGTATTTCATTTTAAAAAGCTAGTCAATTAAAATTATTTCTAAAAGTGGTTTGGTACACTAAAATGGAAAATGAGAGAAAATTCTTTTATGATGCTAATTGATACACCCCCTGTGTCAATTAAAAAAATGTAAATGATTCACATCTTAGGGGTATAAATGTGCCCTCAGTCAGTTGAGAATGCAAAGGTGATTAAAAATTTTTCCTTTCATTATTTTGTAACATTTGTCTCACTGAACTCAAAATGACATGTTAGCGAAATATTTATTTAGTTAAGTTGCCAGTTCTTTCATGCAACCTCCATGTTCCAGACATGTAAAAAAAATTGCTGACATCTCTGAGCTCATGACTCACTTAGAAAGTAAGTGGCTATGTAAGCGGCTTATGCCACCACCATTCATATTACTCCCGTTTGCCATAATAGTAATTCTAGTCTGCAGTCAGACAAATATTTAGTTTACATTATAGTGAATATATTTTGGAAACAAATGTTTTCCTAAAAAAACAACTCCAGGATGTATTATTGGTATTTACAGTAATGCAATTAGTGGATTTACATAGTGACTAGCTCTTGAAGAACTTTCTCCTGGAAAGGTTTTCTGCATACAGAGTGAATATGCATCCTGAGGACAGAATAAAACAAATGATTCAGTCAGATGCTTCTCTATTCTGCACTTTAAAGTAAAACTTTAGAGACAGTATCAGGGAGTCTAAGAATATTAATTTCAATTTCTGCATTCAAGTTTATCAAACAATTTCAGTTAATAAGCTAGAATACATCTTCATATAATTACTAAATGTCAAAATATCTCTCATTATTTTATTTTTAAATATAACATTGTACAGTCTCTTACGGTCTGATTTTGAAGTAGTAATATACATTTCTGGACACAGATAGTTTTTAATTTTTCAGAGTTGGATTCCTTTCTAGCAACAATATTTTCTTGTTCTGTGCTCAAATTACTTGTGTTTTTAACTTTCAATTGTCTTTAAAATTCACAGGTAATTTTAAAATGTAACAATCATGCTATTTATGTGTCTAGCACAAACATTTTACATTACTGAAATTCAAGAACATTTTGACCATTTCTAAATATTCTTGTTTTCATGCTACACCTTAAGCTTGCTACCTCCAAAAACAGTACGTAAAGATGAAACTTGCCACAGGTGTTATAGTCAGGCAGAACTGGGTTCAAATACTGATGCTCTCACTTAGTATCTGATAATCTTTTGCAAAGTTATTTCCTATCTTTTGGTCTCTGTTTCTAATTGTTTTAAATAAGAATGGCATTCCCATGGTAGGACATAAGAGAAAAAGGTTACCTGACTGCTTTAACTTGGTATCACAACCATCATTTTTGAGATACTCTCTGCATTGTTCCAGGGAAGACAGAAACTACACTAGCTTTAATTCCTTTTTTTCTAAATTGTGTTTTCCAAATGGTAATCTCATAGCTGATCTCAAAAAGGGAAAAATAAATTTGTGTTCAGTGTAGGCAGTTGTAGCCAACTGGTGTATGTGTGTGTGGACATGAGACTCAGGAGTTTCCTCCCTGGATTTTTTGTATAATTTTTCTTACTTAATCAGAATGTTAAGTACTTCCCTGCCCTTTTCTTACTTGTCATTTAACATTTATGTAAATCCATAATTTCTATATTAACACTTATTTTTTTGAGTAACCTAGACTCACTTATATTCTAATTAGATTAATACACAATTAATGTAAATTGGCATAAAAACTTCAACTACTTAAATTAACTTGGTAAACTTTGAATATGTCATATTTAATCATCAAGATAGAAAAATCCATTACTTACTGTTCAAATAATAAAAACTATTTATTGGACATTAACCAAATATGAATAGTGCTCAAATAATTTTAAATTATAAACTCATTTAACCACTTAAATGAGCAACCTTATAAATAAAGAATGTTATTCTATTTAAAAATGAGATTGAGGCACAAAGAGGTTAGGTAAATTTCTTGTGGTTGTGTGGACTTTGAGCTGAAGAGTAAAACCTTGAAATTAAACATTTTGATTCTGAAGGCTGACAATGAACATCAATGAGCAGCATACAATCTCCATGTTTAGTTTTTAACCTCCTGTTCTGTATTTAAAATGCATCAATATAATTACTACCTCGTAGGTTGTTGTAGAGTAGACATTAAATAAGATGAATCTACTAGTAGTTTTACTAACATAATTAGCTTTAATATTAAGATATCTAATAATTTCCTTGGTGAGTTCTCTAAGGGCAGAGACTTTGCCTTCCACATTTATCTTAAAGCACCAAACATAGGGCCTGATATATTTGAAATTATTCTAGGATTTCAGTTATCAGAGTTTAATGAGACATTGCCAGTAAATTTTATTTAATTGCCTTATCCATCAAACTGAATTTACATAATTAAAATAGTTATGGTATTGTCTGAAATAGTATGCAGAAATAATAATTCTGCATTTAGAGAAGATTTACTAGTGGGGGAAAAATCAGTATTATCATTCCAAATGACTGAAATTTGTAAAATTATAGTTTGAATATTTTTCAGAAAAGGTTTCTGAAATAAAAAGTATCAGATTTAAAAGAAAAAAAAGGGCTGGGAGTTTGGCTCAGTGGCTTAAGCACCTGCCCTGGCAGGCATGAGGTTGTGAGTTCAATCCCCAGTACCGCAAAAAAAAAAAAAAGAAAGAAAAAAACTAATTCAATATTCTACTCCGACAGTGAAATAGAAGTATATTTCAGAGGAATTTTCTGAAAGCTAATGAATTACATTTGTAAAACAGATTAATGTTAGTCAGATAACACTTTTGCATAACAAAACATTGGCAACATCACCATCTGAAAAATTTATAGACATATTTTTGATATACAAACACATATATGGATATCTATGCATGCTAAATTATGCTGTGGTGATGATTTCTGAATTATAAACACCTAAAATTATAAATTATATAATTTAGATAAGAAAGCCATGAACACTTTCCTATATTCTTATGTTTTATAGTATATAAAAGACTAGATATCGTTCTGGAAGAAAACTCAATCATCTTAAAATAGTCACATGTGTCTTTAAAAAATTGAAGCTCTTATCAAGAAAAACATATGTCCTTGGGTGTATTTTCAAGTAGGCGCATAAAAAAAGAGAGTAAGGTCTTTCAGGGCCAGGGATATAGCTCAGTGGCACGAGTGTCTGCCTGGCAAGTGAGAGGTGCTGAATTCAATTCCCAGTCCCCCTAAAAAGGCCTTCCAAAGTGATACTTTTCTCATCATTTCAGCCTCCCTTTCATACCATGACTGAATGTATGACAAAAGAGCTCAGTAATCTCTCAGTTTTTTGATGGTTTATCAAACCAGATATGCAAAGTCCTTGAGTTAGGGACAATTTACTTAGTTGTATGTCATTTGTGTTTGTGAAAACATAGCTGAAATTAGATCGCTACAGACACTTCCTTTTTTGTAAGATTAATCTTTGCAAGAGTTTTTGGCAATAATTATTGCCTTTTACAGAATAAAAAATTTTTGTTTCATTTTTATGCCCATAAACAGAAAAGAAAAAATGGGTTGAAAGTCAAATATTTAGGGCTATATGATATGTAGTTTATTGTAAAGTCATTCAGTACTTTCCATGAGAAACTCAATAGATGACCAAATAAATTATTTAAAATTAAACTTCTCCTTAAAACTTACAGTGTACAGCTCAATAGAAAAGAATCTTTAAAGGTAATTCTGTATGTGTGTAGCTTGTTCAGAAATATATTTCATGTATTTTAAAAACAGCATATTTACATTTAGAAGAAAAACTAGCTATGTGATATATTCATGATTCCAATTTTCAATTATAGGAGTTAAGAGGGATACATACATTTTACATACCTCAAATAATTTACCAGTGAATTTTATATATTGTAACCCAAAATTGAGCAGTTTACTCACTTTGTTAGCTATGTATATTTTTCAGTAATACAAATTTCTATCCATGGCCACATAATTTTGAACATGGCTCATAAATTCATGTAGAAGAGAATCTTGCAGTCAAATTAGTTTCCGTCTAATCTGATTTTGATGGAATATGTTTATGAAATAGGTTTAGGAAACTGCTCTATCTTCAGTAACAATGTAACTTTAGTGACAGAAACAGAGAAGCGTATTGACAGTAAGATTGACTATAAGAACAGCAAAATGAAAGAAATCATTCTTTAAAAAAAAGAATAAAATGATACAGAATTTCAAAACAAAATAATAGGAGATTAACAGTGGTTAATATGTTATGTATTGTTATCTTCAAAGCAGTTGTTTAGATTATAAGATACAACCATGAAAAAAATGATCAATCGAACTATGAAAGCACAAACTCTTCTTTGTGATAACCTAGCAGAGATTAGTAGTTTAGTTATCTCAGAACCGGATTTACTGTTGGCAGAACTAGAAATTAGATGGGAAAGCAAAGGAACTAGTAAATCTGTGTATGATTTCAAGGTTCCAAAAGGATCCAATGATTTTGATATTTAATTTTAATACCATTAGTGTCTAAAATATTTATTTGTATATTTATTTATTGTAAATATGCTTATATGTATAAAAATACATAGGTAGTGGAAATATGTGTGTATATATATAATATATATATGTGCATGTGTGTGTTTTCACTTATGAAATGTTATTTATATAATTTGTTGATCATTAAGATAAATTATACCCAAAATGGTAACTTTTAATATCCATTATTACTTAGACACAGCATGTCTTTTTTCTGCTTTATTTAAAAAAAGGAAGCCGGGCGTGGTGGCGCACGCCTTTAATCCCAGCACTCGGGAGGCTGAGGTAGGTGGAGCGTTGTGAGTTCGAGGCCGGCTTGGGCTACAACGCGAGCACAAGGCCGGCCTGAGCTACATAGTGCGACCCTGCCTCAAAAAACCAGGGCCGGGAGTTTGGCTCAGTGCCTTAAGCGCCTGCCCTGGCAGGCACGAGGTTATGAGTTCAATCCCCGGTGCCGCAAAAAAAAAAAAATAAATAAAAAAAAATAAAAAAAGGAATACATCATTAAATCATACATTACAAAAGTAGATAGATATTGGCCTCATTTATATGTTTACTATTATCTGTACTGTCATAAAATTTGATTAAGGTACTATTTCAAATATTGTAAAATATGTAATAGTGCTTTTCTTCATTGCGTTGTACTTGAAACAATGTGTATGAAATTCATCAGAAAATAAAATTGTCATGTATTTTTAAAAATTCCACTCAAATATCTAAAAAAAAACATGTTTATACAAAGAATGTAATGCTCTCAAAACTTATAACAAAATATTCAGCAAAACAAAAGAAAACCAAATTAAATTTATGTCTAAAAAAATTCTCAGTTTAGTTATTTCCTGGAACAGGTTTAGTTTTTAAAATATTTTAATTATTTACATCTATTTTTTCTGTGAAGAAATTTATAATTCTGCAGATTTAATGTTATCTTCAAATAAGATGGTTTTATTTAGGTACTTCATAATGTGGTTTACTTATGCTGCACATATTGAGTATATTTTACTACTTAG
Organism: Dasyprocta punctata; assembly: GCA_004363535.1. NCBI lineage: Eukaryota > Metazoa > Chordata > Mammalia > Rodentia > Dasyproctidae > Dasyprocta > Dasyprocta punctata. The sequence continues at coordinate 44,801 of RJWM01002716.1, forward strand.
TACATGAAAATTAAATAGATCCTTTAGGTGTTAGAAAAGAGAGTGTGTTAAAGAAGTTTTAAAAATTTTAAAACCCACCGAAGAACACACTTGCATTATCTAATTTATTAGGTATAAAGTAAAGTCTTTAAGTGGATAGGCTAGGAATATAATAACCAAAAAGACAAATCCAACATTAAAATAAGACCTTTTGGATTACACATGAACATGTTCAACTAAATGTTATTTTTCAATTACAATAAATATATACAATAGCAATTATATCACCCTCATAATGACAGCTTATACTCTATTTCCAGAATGACACCTTATATTTTAAATTTTACTTGTAAGTATATTAGCAAGTAATAGTGATTTTTGTAATGAATCTGTGATATTACATTGTTATGTTCAATGAAATTTAAAATTCTCATGGAAATGCAGTGACAACTTTTAGAATAAAGAAAACACTATTACATCTCAAAATCAGCAGTTCAAATAAAGCATTTTGTAGTCAGAAATTATTTACAGAGAGGAATTGATATACATCATATTATAATATTTTGTAATTATTAAAAGTATTAATATTACTTAATGTAGCATTAGGTATGCTAAACAATCAGTCTTGGTTTGATGATTATAAAAAATTTAAAATGGGAGAAGGAAAAAGTCAATCAAGCTTGTTTTAAATCAATTTTGGATGGGAGATTCTGGTTTAGGATCTTAATATAGTTCTCTTCAGAACCTATGAAAATGGTTAAGAAAAAATTTATGAAAAGAAGACTAACTAGGTCTTTTAATGGGTTCAGCATTTCCCCTACTCACAACATCTTCGACCTTATAGAAGCCATGCATTTGAAGTACCTCCAATATATAAATAGCTGTAACTACATAAATATTTCTCATTTTTTCTTTCATGTATTCCTTTGAAATGGTTTCTCACTGAATATGGATTTAGCTGCCTGTTAACTATATATTTAAAGCTCAGCCAGGAACTCATTATCTCCTAGAAATCCATTTTTTATATCACAAATAAGCACTGAGTATTTCTTTAAAAAATTACTATGCTAATGTCTACTGTGTACTTATGTGTTATTGGAAACTCTTCTAGAAAGTTCAGGAACCTGGCACCAGAACCTAGGCTTTGCTCTGTAACTGTGTTAAGGTTCCCAATGCCACATTAAGGTCCAATTATTTTCTGAAAAGACTCACAGGATTTTGAGTAGCTGTTATGGTCACAGCAAAAGCTTATAAGTTAGCATCAGCAGAAAAAAAATTTGTGGCAATAAATCCAGAAGAAAATAGACACAGGTATTCAGGTGTTCTTTCCCTATGAAATTGACCAGACATCCTTTATTCTTACAGCAACACAGTGTGAAAATGTGTAAGCTACCTACCAGGGCAACACACATGAGCTTTGATGTCCAAGATTTCTACAGAGGTCAGCCACATCGGTGTGCAGATCTGCACAACTGTCCACTGCTCATTTCCCAGCCCCCAGGAGCACAACAGATACACACCATAAATCACAGTGTCAGCATATACTACATGATCAGATTTGTATCATTTGGCCCAATGCTTCAGACGCACATAAACATGCTTATCAGACAGAATACCTGCAAGGCTCAGAGGTCATGTGTCAGGAGCCAGCGAATGGCCAATCCTGAAGTTAAGTCTTAGAACTTTGTCAGATTTGAGGAACTCAGACCTGCAATTGATTGCCTCAAAACTGACTTGGAGCAACAGTGTTTGTTACCTCAGAGTCATTGTGGATCAGGAGTCCAGGTGCAGGGAATTCGGGTCCTTTGCTTCAGTGTCTCTCACAGAAAAGGCAGTGTTAGCTAGGGATATCATACCTGACTTCACTCAACATACTTCCAATCTCACTCAGGTGGCTGTGGGAATGATTCCTTTCCCTATGCTTGCTTGAACTGGCAACCTCTGCTTTTTTCTGCAGATTGACTAGGGACCATCTTTAGTTTCTGAACGTGTGAGAATCTCCAAACTAGCATCTTCCTTTCTCATAGAGAAAAGGTCAAGAAATCAAGGGAAAGAACAAGAGAATGACTGCAAGGGAAAGAGTGCTAATAAAACAGAAGTCATATTCTTCATAACCAAGGGTGGAAGTGACATCCTATAACTTTTGACATACTGTATTCTTTTGGAGAAAGTTACTGAATCCAGCCTACCTCAAATGAAATTACCCAAGGGCATAAATATCTGGAGGCATGGATCACTGGTGAACACTTTAGAAATCTGTCTACCAAACTACTAAACATATAGAATTTTTGTAAGATATTCAATATACTTGAAAGATTCAGTCTGTGAATATGGCACGATAACACAAGAATAAAACGTTTCAGTAGTCAGTTCTCAATGCAAAACAAAAAAAAAGGTTAAAACATAATCAGAAAAATAAATAAGCATGCTCCCCTTTGACTAATATATTTCACTACTGTTCAACTATGCTAACCATATAAATGCTTTATTCCTGTTTACTCAATAAAAATTGTGATTCATAGTCATTAAATTGGTCCCACTGAGAAAGATGAAATCTATAACAAATACTCTATTTGTACTCTTTTTAAACTGCAACTCTCCAAGTCTCTTCTAAGTCCTTTTCACTGACTGACCTTATAGCTTCCCATGGTATAACTCCTCTCTGGCCATGGCAAGTTAATAATCCTAACTTTGATTGACTCTAGCTTCTTCTTCATGAGATTTTAGTGGCAGGGATTGATACTAGGTGTTATTTATGTATTTATCTATAAATTGCTATATTTAAATCTTCCAAGTAAGCACATGAAGCTTTATTAGCTTTAAACTACTCAACTTATTACATCATTGTGCTATGACCTTTTTGCTATGCACTATCATAATGGTATAATGATAATTTTTTGTATCTGTTTAATTTGCTAAACTTAATATTTTCTCTGGTGGAATAACGCTTTGTTTTATTTTTTATTTTTTCACTATTATTTTATTTTAAAAAGTTTATAACAATAAAACCAATCAAAACAAACCAGTATAAGAGATACAGGACTTCAAAACATTATGAAATCAACAGTAGATACCATAATGCCTTTTGATGTCTTCAACATAGCTGCAGATAACTTCAGGCATAATAAAAATCAAACAGAACAGAATAGATTAGAAACAATAAAAATAAAACAATGAATGTGATACAGGACTTCAAAATAAGCCAATAGTAAATCCAAAATTGCTACCATAATATATCTTGCTATCCTTGAAGTAGTTTCTCCTGCCATGGGATTTAACATAATCAAGCAAAACAAAAAAGAATAAACCCCAACCCAACAAAACAATGAGAACGATATAGGACTTCCAAAACAAAGCCATAGGGAATCAACAATAGCTACAGCCCTCAGAAGAACTCCCCTAGATGACACACTGTTTAATGATATCCTCCGAACCTATGATCTGACCACTGGCCCTAGACCTGCAATGTTAGTGAAACACCAAAGCACCGCAGGCATCCAGTTGCATTTCACCTTGATATCTATCATCATAGCCTGTGTTTCTCTGGATAAGCCAGTCACTTTGGAAGGGTGTGGGAGTAGGTACTTCTTGTTTGCCAGCCCTCATGCCAGAATGGACTGGGATCTGGCTGTTCCCAATCCAGCCACAGTCCATGCATGGCACTTGTTCCCAGACTGGGCTTGTTTGCTGCTGTGGCCATTGTTCTCTCTAATCCCAGTCCGTGAATCTGACTCGTGGGGAGAGGTTAGGGTCTAGTTGTTCCCAGTCAGCTGATGGCCCATGCGTGGTGCTGGTTTCCAGACTGTGCTTGTTTGCTGCTGTAGCCATTGTTCTCGCTAACCCTGGTCCACAAATGGCACTCATAACTCTTTGTTTTAGAAATCTATTCTTTGAATAAAATATTGCAATGAACTATATATGAATGTATTTTCTCTAAAACCTCTTGTTTATAAAATTGAGTTATATTCTCAATTCCAATCTTTATCTAGACTCTGTTTCTAACACTGATCTGGCCTCTTCTTTTGTGCAAGAAATGTGTACATTGTCTTATTCTGTATTTATTATCTCATCACCACTTTATCTCTTTGCTTCTAGTGCATGTCTGCTTTGCTGGCCTGAGTTCTGTATAGTTACTTTCCAATACAGTTGTCTTCTAAAATTAGGGACTTCTTTGCCAAATTAATTCTTAGATGCAAAACTCATTTTCAAGATTGTATCCTTATTACTTGCTATTAAATTATGATGAGAATAGATTTCTGGGCTCCTGAGAATTCTCTTTATATATAATGTGTGGATGCCCAAATGCTTGGATCTCTATTTAATGACTATTTAGTGTCTTATTACTGGAAGATAATCTTTATCTGATCTTTCTTGTCTATTTAATCTCTGTTTTGCAAATATGATCATTTTTCCTGAAATGTGCATGAGCACTGGTTGTGATACACCAAGGTATGTGTAACTTGGAAAAATGTTTGCTGCTTCCAAAATTGTCTTCTGATACATGATTTACATATCTAAACTACAGCTTCATTTAAAACTATTTTCCTTCTATATGTAACAAAATCATTAACAATATTCTGTTTTGCATAGATTACTTTACTCTTAACCCTGTTTTTCATTGTTCTTAACATGTGCTTTCTTCATTTTTCAAATATAACTACACATTTGTCACATATTCCAACTGCAATGAGTTCATTCCTGAACACAAGCAGGTGTATATAGCATAGATGGTTCTATATCTTCAAACCTTGCTTAAATCCCAATCTGTCTAAAAAATCTTTTTAAATGCACAGTTCTTAAAGATATAGTTCTTATAAAAATGTATAACTTTAAAACTTTAAAAAAATTTCCATCAGAATCTTTAAAACACAAAACTGTCATTCAGAACTTTGTGCTTATTCTCTTCTGAGTTATCTATTGAAACACATATAAAGAACATATTATGAATACCTTTGAATGGTAACTTGTTAAATTAGAAAAAATTAAAATAACATAAAAGAGTTTAAATTATCAACCTGCAAAAATGGTTCAATGGTCATTTGAAAATATGTTGGTTTCATAATCTTTATTTTACCAGAAACAGAACTGGAGATGTACAATACAGTCTAAGGGGATTATTTGGAAAGTGGTTCTATGAACATTATTAGCACCATAGGGAAATGAAATATGAACGTGAAAAATGCAATAAATGGTGCAAGCAAAATACCACTATGGGAAAGCAGAGTTCAATTCTGCTACAGAATTTCAGGCAAGTATTTAAAATACAGGCTCAATACTTATGAAAATGAGAGCTGGCATTTTCCACCAAGTAAATAGTAGTCATTAGTTGAAAGTGGTTCACACATGGCCATAATCCCCCAAAAAAATCCGTTCTGTAATTCCTTTCCAGTACATATTGGCAGATGGAGTTTTGTTTCCCATGGAAGGACCCAAGGTAAGTCTTGTGAGTGGTGCAAGTTGAAATTTGAGACAGCTTTCATGAAAGAGAGTATGGGAGGATGTGGACAATGTTTACTACATAAGATAAATTTGGAAATTTTTACTGAAAATATGTGAATATAATGATGCAATACTATTACTAACAATTTTCATGTATTCTGTTTCATGAATGACCTGGTTAGTAGGTAAAAAATTTTGAGCACAAAGAGTGGAAAAGCAGGTATGAAATAACAAATTATAATCATTATGTTTCCATTTCTTCACATGAAATGGTCCTCTGTTCTAGTGCTATCTAAATTATGGTCTGCAAAGATTTTTGTGCTCCACCATAATGAAAGGAGTTTGAATTGCAATTGAAATCAACTAGACCAATAGACTATAAGCAACTAGGATTTCAATTTATATCCTACCAAAGGTTGCTTATCTAGCAGAAGCAGGAACAAAAAGCTGCTATTCTGAGAAGTTTAAACTCATGAATCTAATTTAGTTACTTAGGTTATTATATATACTTTAAAAAATACCTAATTTTATTGCTCTGCTTCCATGTTCAATAGATAATCCTTGAATTACTGTTAATTTTCCCATGTAAACTCTTCAATAGGAAAACAAATGGGATGGGTAAATTAAATTAAATGCTATGGTTAAATTAGTGCTTATATTTTTCTTTAGACTAATAAATAGTCCCTCTGGATTTTACTTTTAGTACAATCTCTAAGAGATGTTATGCAGTATTGATGAAATTTAACTTCTGGAAATGTAAAGCTTATTATTAGGTCCTAAAATATGGTTGCCACCTTTGTAAAATGAAACCTAAAATGATTATGTGCCTACATGTGTGATTGTTTTTCCTCAATTCTTTAGAACACTCATAGGTCTTAGTTGAGAGTGACTCTGTGGAATACTAATGTACCTCATTTGGGCTAAGGATGGGCAGAATTTATTCTTCACTATTTTTATAAAATTCAATGAAATGCAAAAGTTCATAGAAGTTTAATTCTTATGGTTAGACATGATCAAAGTATCATTCAAAAGTTGTGTAATATTTTAATTATTAAGTAAAAACTTGACAACCATAAAAGTGACCTTATTATTTATTTATTTATTTATTTGTACCGGGGATTGAACTCACAACCTCATGCTTTACAGCCAGGCACTTACACTGCTGAGCTAAATCCCTGGCCCAGAAGTGACACTATTGTGTCAACACCATTCAGTTACTTAGAGAAAGAACTAAGCCCAAGATTTTGTAAATACTGTGATGCTTAAGTTAGATTATCAGCTTTATTGTCTTGGGAGCTGCCTTGAAGATAGGAAAACACACTTGGAGTGTATCTGGGTGAATTATGCACATGTAACCTTGCAACCTACAGTGAACCAGTTGGTACTTGCTCTCTGGCACTGTACTCACGGTCTGCTTCCGAAGTTCCATAAACTAAGCAACTTTGAAATCAAAGGAACCACGCTCTGCTTCCATGGTGCTCCTTCTTGGAGCCAATGTAAAATGATCTGCATTGTTTGAAACTATATGACTAATTAAACTTCTCTTTAAATTGTGGATGGCAAGTACTTTCTCCCACCAATGAGAAAACTAATAAATACAAATACCATTTTAATAGTTTTTCAAACTAAATCCTCAAAGTGAGTAAAAAAAAATGTGTATGTGAATGTGTGCATGTGAATATTTTATGTGCATATTATATAAGGATATATAATCCATTGCTAATGTTGTTTAAGCACATTTTCCAGAATGTCATATACTCCTAATATTGTTTTATAATAATATATGTAAAATGTATATACATAACATAGTATAAATATTTACTAATGTTGTTCCAATTTGTGTATAGTCATTAGCAACTGAATTTATAAAATACAGATTATAACAGTAGACCATTTCCATCTTTAGTTTCATACTAAATGAAACTATATATATACCTAAATCTGAGAGCTAATCCCCTATCTATAAGTGATTCAGATACTGAGGCTTAGATTTTTATAACTAGTTGTACATTAACAGCATAATCTGTGTTGGTATCTTGCAAAGTTGAAGAATGAAATCATGGACAATGGAAGTGCACAGGAGGAATGTTTACTAAGAAGAAACAAATCGTTACTATAGTTCAGAGGCAACCTAGAAGTGAGTTGCCCGAGAACTGTATGTCTAGGAATTTTTATACCAGAAATGACCAGAGCTCAGACCACTCAGTCAGGCTATGATCAACATATAGGATGAAAGAAAACTCACCTAATTAGAAATGGGCTTTGTAAGTTGAGGCACATAGCAAACCTGTGTACATAGGCACCTCTTCACCTGCAATTTACCTAAGGGCTTTATGAAGCAGTAAAGTGGAAGAACAACAATACTTTAAAGATAGGTAGGACCAAAAGTTGTTACAGTGGTCATTAATTACCTTGTTTTTTATATTCCTGAACTTAATTTTCCATCTGGTTCTTGTTGATTCTTAACACCAGAGACCTGCTTATCTACCATGGCCTGAACATTCTGATGCTATCTTGGGCTCAGGTCCTCCCTAGCTGCCTGCTTTCTACTACCTAAGTTTCCTGTCTGTAACATTCTCCTCTCTGAAGAGGATGAAGAAGGATGTACAACAATTGTTCTAACTTTTCTTTGGCAGCCAGGAGTATTCTCCAGAGGGTCTATCTAAGGCCTCCTGATAGACATAAGACATCTCAATTATTTGTAAATGGATAGATTCTCATCTGGGAGAGACAAAGTATGCCACACAATTAATTTTGTAAGGTACAAATGATAACACTAAAAGAATGATCTCTTCAATAATCAGTAGGAATTTCTGCCACTGTGATTTGGTGAAAGTCTCTCATAAAAATATTTTCTAAGAAATCTTCAGACTAACCACAGAATGTTCTTGTCATTGAAGGTCTTGAAGGGCCAACAAAACACTGTTAGAGTTATGAGGCACTTAAAAACAACACCCAATTTCAATAATGGCACAAGTTCCACCCTAGCAACTGTTAAAAATATCTAAAGCTATTTGATTTTGAAAAGCTGCCTGTTTCTTGATTTGACTTTACTGTTTAAAAGAGATAGTCTGCATAGGGTGTCACTGAGAGCTCACTGAGTGCAGTTAGCTAGTGATTCTCCATGTAAAATGACATTGTACTAAGGCCATTTGTTCACAAGTTTGTATCACTTCTGATATTTCTTTGCTAAGTTTTTGTCTACTTGATCTATCTCTTTGCGAAAATAGGGCATTAAGTTCCCAAGTTACAACTGTGTCATTGCTTATTTGTTTTTTTTATTTTTGTTAATATTTGTCTCATATAGTTGTGTGCTCCCATATTTGGTGCATACATATTTATGATTGTTACCTCTTCCTCTTGATGTTTTCCTCTAATAGACCTTCTATATCTCTTTTGAGCATTCTTGGTTTGAAGTTCACATTTTATTTTTATTTTATTTTATATTTATTTATTTATTTATTGGTGGCACCAGGGATCAAACTCACAACCTCATGCCTGCCAGACAGGTACTTACACCACTGAGCCAAACTCCTGGCCCTAGTTTTTTGAAGCAGGGTCACACTATGTAGCTCAGGCCAGCCTTGTGCTCGCATTGTAGCCCACGCCGGCCTCGAACTCACAGCACTCCTCCTACCTCAGCTTCCCAAGTACTGGGATTAAAGGCATGTGCCACCATGCCCGGATGAAGTTCACATTTTCTGCAAACAGAATTTCTGTTCTTCTTCTTTTTTTTTTTTTTTTTTTTTTTTTTGGTATGGAGTATTGTTTTCCAACCTTTGACTTTCAGCTTACGAATTTCTTTCTGAGTTAAATGTGTTTCTTGTATACAGCATACTGTAGGATTTTTTTCTTGATTCATTCTGCCTGTCTGTTTCTTTTGAATGGTGGATTGAAGCCATTTACTTTGATGACTATAACTGACATGCATTGACTTATCTTTGTCATGTTATTTCCCACTGTTGCTTCCCTAGTTTTCCTCTTTGTTTGATTGCTTCCCCTTTCTGGTGGTTTCTTTCTGCTGTTGTTCATGGAATTATCATCATTTTTATCTCTTTCTAGAATATCTTTTATTATTCTTTGTAGGGTTGGTTTGGAGGTCATAAATTTATTCAGTTTTCTTTGTCATGGAAGTATCCCATTTCTCCATTAATTTTGAAAGGTAATTTTTCAGGATATATCAACCTGGGTTGGCATTTTTTTTTCTTTCAGGACTTGGCATGCTTTACTCCAACCTATTCTTGATTTGAGATTTTGTGGTGAGAAGTCTGCCATGATTCTGATGGGCTTTGCTTTATAGATGATCTGTTTCTTTTCTCTTACAACTTTTAATATTCAGTCATTGCGCTGAATTTCTGGGACCTTGATTATTATATATCAGGGTGTAGATTTACTTTGGTCAAGGCTATTCAGAATTCTGCAGGCCTTACTTATCTGCATGTCAGATTCTTTTCCCATGCTCCAGAAATTTTCTGCTATTACTTTTGCAAATAGACTTTTATATCATTTGTGTTGATTCATGTTTTTTCATTGACACCTACATGTCTTATGTAGTTTTTTTATATTATCGCACAACTACTGAATTGTTATTTGCTGATACCTTGTTATTTTTAAGAGATCTTTCATTTCACAATCACTAGCTGTGATCCTGATTTCAAGGTCTTCTGTTTCATTAAAGCAGTTTTGCCAGCTTTCAGTGGAATTTCTAATTTCCTGTCTATCAGTTTGAATTCATTTCATGCATTCTATTTCTTTCTTATATTGATTGTCCATAATTTCCATCCTTTTCCTCTCATCATCTAATTTTTTTTATCTCTTCTCTAGATTTGCTGAGCATTTCCTTTGTGAATGTTGACACTTTTTTTTTTTTTTTTTACCTGAGAGATCATTTCTGATCGGATTATCTCTGTAAACTCATGGATTTCTTTCTTTACTTTGCTTACTATCACTTCAGAAATTTCAGGTGTGTGTCTTCTATTTTCCTCTATCTTGTCTCCTGCACTTGTTCTGGTTGGGCTGGAGGTCTAAGATTGTATGTTGCTTCTGTGTCTTATCATTTTCTATTTTCAAAAATTATTGTGCTGTTTTCTGTGACGATCCTTGTGGATTTGTATAGTAGGCAGCAGTATCTCTAGTATCAAGTTCTGTCAGGGAAAATTCTGTTCCTCAGGAATGTCTTCTGTGTGTAGGAGGTTCTTGTCTTGTGTCTGTTTCAGGATCTTACTTTCCCAGTTAACTAACCGTGACATGTTGGGTTCTGTTTGACTCTGTTCCCAGTTATTTGGTGCTTGGCTGTGGTGAGATTATAACACCAGAGTTTCCCAGTATTGTTACAGAATGGAGAACAAGTGATTACAACAGATAAGACATCATAGGTAGAGTAGTATAATTATCAATAACAATAACATGAAGCACAGTTTAAAAAATAACAAACTCAGCCGGGCGTGGTGGCACACGCCTTTAATCCCAGCACTTGGGAGGCTGAGGTAGGTGGAGCATTGTGAGTTCGAGGCCGGCTTGGGCTACAACGCGAGCACAAGGCCGGCCTGACCTACGTAGTGCGACCCTGCCTCAAAAAACCAGGGCCGGGAGTTTGGCTCAGTGCCTTAAGCGCCTGCCCTGGCAGACGCGAGGTTGTGAGTTCAGTCCCTAGTGCCACCAAAAAAAAAAAAAAAAACTGTGATAACCATTAACTTTGCACCTTAAATCAGGAAAGCAAAATCTACAGTTATGTAACAGAAAGGATCATAAATTGGGAGCTTGTATCTCCCCTTAGTAGAGTGGTTTTACCTTGTGATGGGTGAATTTAAGAAAGATTGGATAAAACAAAGAT
>RJWM01002716.1:56151-124260 GCA_004363535.1 Dasyprocta punctata
GGGGGGGGGGGAGAGAAAAGAAAAAGGAAAAAAAAATTTGAAAAGAAAAAGAAAATATAAAAGCAAGAGAGAATGGGGTAGCCTCACCTGCCTGCTTCTATTTATTCAGTCTTTGTCCATAAGCACAAGGCTGATCACCTAACTTACCACCTGTTGGTTCTTATTGTTATTGCTTTGGACTTTTCACACCATTAGTCCTGCTGGTTTATCCTTGCACACTAGTCATGACTCTATTGTGTCACTGGCATTGCCTTAGGTCTTTTGGCCTTCCAGACCAATTCACCTGAGTCACGGCAGCAGCAAGGGGAAGGGCCATCCTCTGGGTCTTCTGGTTTGGTTCACCTGGGTTACAGTGGAGGTAATGGCGATGGGGAAGGCTACCATCTGTGCTGTTCACCTGGGTCACAGCTCTGAAGATGGTCTAATATTTTATTTTATTGATATTTTTTCCTGTTAAATATACATTATTTAATATAATAAATCTCATAAAATTAAACACAATAATTCATCAGTAGGAATACTTCTAAAAAATAAAGGTTGGTTCCCTCAACAACATCTTGCAATATGCCCCAGTTAAATTATCAGTAACAGGTTGTAGCTCTTTTCTGGCCTCTGCCCTTAAAACAGATGGCTTTTGGCGAGGGAAAAAAAGGGGTCTATGAGGTGCATCTGCACAGGGCTTGCTCTTATTGCTCTCCTTATGCTTCCCACACCTTAGGAATTTTCTGTCTCTACTTGGGAAAGGAAAATGCCAGGTTGGGATATGTGTAGATAATGTTACTTAAATGGAACAGAATATCTCTTCCTAGGAGTGGAACAGGACTCTCAGGCATAATAAAAAGTATAGGAGAAAAAAATTTCATTCTAGCTGTAATAATTTCTGGGGTAATTCCTTCTGCAGTTGCATTATTTGGTGGAGGAGGGGAGAAGATTGGAGGCAAGAACCAAAAATCTAGTTCCAATATCTAGGAAGATATTAACTTCTTTTCCCTCAGTTGTCATAATTTTGTCTGGAATTTCTCAATAGATGATCGTCTGATTAGAAGAAAGTTGTGACAGATGCCCTGGGGACCTTTAGTCTTGCTGGATCAGCTGGTAAAATGGTTGTGACTACAGAGACTTTGACCTCTTGATGCAATGCAACTTCCAGTGATCGCGTTAAAGACTGGGCATACCTTGGGCAGCATTTGCAGCAGCCACCCTTGTCCCAGTTCCACTGGAAGTATCCTGGCTTCCCACAACCAAAGCAAGTTTTTGCCACTTCCTTCTAATGTCAGAGACTAAAACATTTATCTTTTTTTTAAGAGCAGAATTTTTTTTTTTTTGACGGCACCAGGAATTGAACTCACAACCTTGCACCTGCCAGGCAGGCACTTAAGCCACTGAGTCAAACTCCCAGCCCCCAGAATATATTTATTGAGGGATAACACATTTATCTTTAAGCATGAATTGCCCTTCTACCAAATCAGGGGATAGAGAAGTATATTTGGTTAGAGATTCCTACTAGCACTGTAAAGACACTGAGAGGTTTCCCTTATTTCACCATTTAATAGCTGACACCTTCGAGTAATTGATGAGTTTAAATCTTGTTCTCTTTAAGACTTCAAAAATACCACCCTGAAAATGTCTTCACTTCAAATTACCCCAGTTAGGTTCCTTCCTGGGTGTAACCTGAGTACCCATAGTGAAGGGTTCTGCACTTTTTATGAACTCTTGCCTTGTGCAGTGGATAAGATACCGTTCACCCCCAAAAACCATAGCTGCCTTAGGGAAGTCTTACTTCACTAGGAGACCGTCTGATTTAAGAGAAGCATTGCATCCTTCCACATCCAATAGAAGGTCTGTGGAAGAGCTCTAAAAACTTCAATACACTTATCTGAGCTATCAGAACACTTTCCTAAATCTAGTTATTCTGTTTTAAATCAGTGAAGGAGAATGGCATATGTAATTATATAGGGCCATATTCTCCTCTTACTTCCTGGGACAGATATAATCCTTTTGGATGTCTGGTTGAGAGGGGATACAGGTGTTGAGCATAAGGTAGACAGGTGGGCTGTGGTTGATAGTCGGTTTTGTTAATGTCCTATGAGGTCATTTTTTTCCTAGGCTACATCTATATTTTAAAGATAATTCGAGGTTATTTCTTAATGCAGAGAATGTCTCTGCATACAGGACCTCAAGGATTTTCCCTCTCTTTTGAAAAAAAAAAATTCTAACTGAGGAATACTGCTGTAATTAATAATTCACATGGCTTCATTTTTCCCCATTCACGGGGTATTTAGGCCATTCACAGTGCAACAAAAAACAGTAAAAAAAAAAACCCAGTTATCTAAATTATGGTTAGCAAACATAGTAGCATTGCAAGGAAAGGATGTATTGTATGGGAAATATGAAAGTTCTCCAAATAGAGTCTTATCTCCGTGGAATCTCATTTAAGCTCCTAAGAAATACAATGGCATAAACTGGATTGGTGTCTCACAAACTCAAAGAATGAAATCTTGCACAAAGGAGAAATATTTATTAAGGAAGAAAGACCACCTAATAGGAGGGGACCTGGAAAATTGGGATTCCCATGGGACACTGTCTAGGGTTTTTTATAGTACATATACCCTGAACTCAGACCAATCTGAGTCAGACTGAGGTCAAGCTATAGCACTAAAATGAGCTTATTTCAATTGGAAATGGGCCCATCAGAAGTCAAGGCATGTAGCAAATGTATGTATATAGGTACATTTTGACTTCTAATTTATCTAAGTGTCTTACTAAAGAACAAAGAGGACAAACAAGTGTTTTTCAGATAACTAGGGGCAAAAGTTGTCACAGAGTCATCCATTGCCTTATTTGCTATATTCTTGGTCTTAACTGTCCATCTGGTTCTCATTAAGTCTTAACTCCAGGGTTCCACTTATCTGACCAGGACCCGGTCTGATTATCTTGGGCCCTATTCCTCCCTAACTACTTGCCATTTTGTATCTAGCTTACCTGTCTGTAGTGTATCACTGAAATATTGAATTAAAAAAAAAGAAAGAAAAGCCCTCTACTACACATAGGAATTTCAGATTTATGTTATTTCTCTATCCAGTAATATGTTGAAAGAGTTGTACAATGTAGCATGTCCATTTTAAAGAATAAATACACAGAAAAAGTTTCTAGTAGGATTCTAAAATGTAACTTTCTTTATCAGTGAAAAGACCTATTTACAAATATGAACTTAATAAAATTATGTAAGTACTGAAATTATTATCTCAGTTGTAAGATTCTAAAAATAAAAAAAAAAAATCCTAGAACACTCCATGGTGTCACAGCCCTTACTTGTAGCTATTCCAAACACAGTTGGAAATTCAGTTTTTGATCCCAGAGACTAGATCAGCCATAAGACAGAAATTTTTGTGAGCATGGAAATACATTGAGCTTGAAACACAGAAAATCAATTTAGACCTTTAAATTAATTTAGTGCCCTCTGTTTTTCAATTTATAAAATTGAGAGCTGAGCAAAATGACATTTTATGATTCTTCCTAGATCTAACATGCTGCAATTTAGATTGAGTCTCCATTGATGTGGATCTGACCTCAAAGCGTTCTGTGATCAGCTCTACGATGCAAAGCTAATGAAATATGTGCTAATGGGTGAGCATTAAGTAACGCAAAAATGTCAAGACAGTGAAACAAAGTGTGTGTAACATCTGCCCTCAATAATAGGAATCAATATGTAAAACCGTGCTTAACAAGGTATATAGTGTGCCAGTGTGTGTGGTTATTTCATGTGAAAAACATTTGCAAATGAAAGCTATGGCTACAAGTGAATAGGAAAGCAAAGATGATTTGTTCATCATAAGCAACCCTTGACACCATGGTATCAGAAAAAAACTAAATAGACCAGCTAGGTCATCCTGTGCAGTGCTACTTAATACATGTCTGCCTTTATTTCATATTATGTATTTCATATCTGACTTGATTTATGTAGCAATTTTTTAACTTTTTTTTGGTTAGGTTGACGGGATTCTTTTTGCTATAGTTTCTCAGTATTTAAAGGCAAATAGTGTCCATCTCTTTCTCACATGATTAAATCTACCGCTGCTTTGAAAAGTAAGTTGACCTTGAGAACAGAGGTCATATAAAGTGAACAAAAAATGAAACAAAACAAAAATCCAAAGGAGACAGTTGAGCACCTAGTGATTTTGTGAGACAAATTGGATTGCCTGCCTCTCATCTTTAATGAATAAAAATATTATTTCTTTTAAAACCATTAAATCCACATCTTTGAAGGTCTGATATTCCATTATGTCTATAACTAATTGCAGCACAAAGCACACAAATTATTCAAAGTTAAGGGAAATTCATGAAAGTGAAAATTATGACAATGGTTACTGTAAGATATTATAATCCCTTCTTTGTTCAAGAATTTCAAAGATTTCAATATGGCAAAATCATATGTGTTTCCAAAATAGAAATTCCTAGAAGTGAAGCTTAAGTGATTTTACATTGGAGAGGGACTACTAGTCATTCGATGGAATCTCTGATGGATGAATTGGAGGAATTGAAGTTGCTGGAAGCACCATGCCAGGTAAGGATTTAGTCGTACCCTAGGTTAACTCTGGTTACTGATTAATCTTTATGTTTGCATTTTTGGTAATTAGTTCCATATGCCATGGAAGAAATACTATAAATATTTTCCCTGTCACGAAGCCAGATAGTTAAACTCTGTAATGTATTATGATTTGTCCTCAGATAAAATATTTTTCAAAATGCAGCCATTTTAGTATCTATTAACCTCAATGGCATCCACGCATACACACACACACATACACACACACACTTGCAATCTGAATATTAAGTTACACATTCTTTTGCTCAATAAGTTCACATAGAAAAATAGTATTTCATCTTACAGACCAATGGGCTATGTATTTCAAATTTCTTGGTAAAAGACTATTTCTCTTAGGACGAATTGTGAAGTTTTCTTTATAGAATAAAATTGGATATTTATCAACTTTGTATTACTTCCCAAAAAAGGTATTTTTGTCAATTTTTGTTCTTATTTTAGTGAAAGTAAATCCTTTCATGAGATGTATGAAGTGGTTTATTTCAATTCATGAAGTACTTCAGTATGATGATCATGTTTAAATGCCAAAATTCAAATGAAATTAAATTTCATGCACACATGCACACACATAAAATATATTATTATTCCCTTTAATACTAACTGTGATGTGTTTGTGTATGAATTATTTGTTATTTATTAAAATATAAATGAAGAGCAATACAATGATCATAGTTCTTTTCTTGTGATTAAGAAGAAGAAAACAAAAATGCAATTTTATTATAGCCTGTTCTACTTTTATGTTCTAAAGAGGAATAAAACTACCTTCTGGTAGAGCAGAGATTTCCCACACACTAGGAGGTAAAATATTGCTCTTAAAATACTGTTCATAAAAGAACAGGAAAATATGACTCTGTTTGGTGAACATAAAATCCACCAGAAATAGAGAATAATAGCCAGCAATTTAAATAAGTGTAAACATACAATATTAATGTATAGTTAATGTTCCTTGAAATGGAAGTAGCACTTATACCCAGAAGAATTAATCCCTGAGTCATGTATCATTTACTCATATATAAAGTTTGTCTTTCTTTTAATGTAGCAACATGTTTTGTGACAGCATATTTTAAAGAGAATGATAATTCTTCTCTGACTACCTCTATCATTGATCTAAATGATACATTTAGGAAATCATAGTAGGTTTCCACAAAAGATGGCAAGTTAGAATTCAGAAAAGTTCCAGAGACACAGGGATTGCAAAGAGATGAAGAATTAATGGAAAATCAAAATTTTTTATTGGAATAAATGTTTACTGAGGAATATGGCTTCTTATTTATTCCCATTTATTTTATCTTTTGCATGCATTGAGTTAACTAAATAAGAGAAGAATGTCTATCCTGTCGTTTCCTCCTGGAAATCAGTAAAGACAGTAAGGTCTTTTAAACATCTTTTCAATTATTGTGCTGTAAATTTAATAAAATGTGTATCATTTAGATCTTTAACTAATATATAATAGAAATGTAACAAGTATTTTAATTTTATTTATTCTTTATATTTGGGCAATTGTTTTTCTCGTTTATGGTCATATTGTATATTTTGAATCTATTGCATCCATTTTTTAATAAGAAGAACTGTTTAATTTAAAAAATAAAAGTGTAACTTAAATATTTCCCTAGTAATATATTTATAGAGAATATTCTTCCCTGAAATAACAAAATAAATTTTTTTTTTATTACCAGGAGTCCAATGACCTTGCACTTGGTAGACAGGTGCTGTGCTGCTGTGCTACACCTCTAGGTCATAAAACAAAAATTTCATTCCTACAATTTCTTAAATTTTCAAAGTAGTCCAAATAATCAGAATTAATGTCACCATATTTATGTAAATGAGCACAATTTCATTACATTCAGCATTAAAATTGTCTATTTCTTAAAGATTATACATAGCAACTACTATAAAATTTTAAGTACACTGGATTATGACCAGCTTTTAGGACGCTAATCACCTCTGAGAACATATTGTTGTTATGGGTTATGTTCCTGTGTGCCAAGTCTCATGCAATCGTGGTCTGAGCAGCAGCTGACTCTGGTGTTCATGATTGGTTTGTTGTCCAGTGTTGGGATTGGCGTTGTGAGTGCTGCATCCACCCAGGGGTGGAGCCAACACAGAGTGTAAGGGCGAGGAGGAAGGCGGGTCCTCTCTCTCACGCAGTTCCCTCCAGGCTCTTTGCAGAGGCCATGAATGGCGGCCCCACCATGCTGCCTTGGAGTCGACTGAGTGTGGACTGAAACTCCCAAGAAATATAAGAATTAAATCTTTCCTTCCCTAATTTTGGGCGTCAGGTATTCTGTCTTAGCAAGGAGTGAAAGGTAACTAAGACAACTGTCTTGCTTTGTTTCATTGACATGAATCAGTGTCTCCAATATCAAAATTTATCTAGCCATTATCTGCTATGTTAAAGTAACTGGTTGTCAAATAGATTAAGATAACTACTATCATCTATCACAAAATTTTAGGAAAATTTTGAGCTTTGAAAAATAACTATGTCTTCATTAAATTGAAATATTAAAATCTACTAGACAATCTGTAATAGAATAAAAGCTTTAACAACATATAATTATACTAATTTTCTATTATTCAGTAATATAAAATAATTTATTTGTATTCTAAATTTTCTTATATTATCATCAAATTTATTTGTATAAATTTGAACAAATTAAAGTCCTAATTGCAAAAAAAAGAAAAAAAATAAGAAAAATATTTATTTTAAGAAGTCTAAAGCATACTTGGAGTTTGTAATAAAAGAGGATATCTAGGGTTTATAAGACACTACAACTAATGGATTAAACAATAAATGAACCGAATGGTAAAGAAAAATAGACTATGGAATCACAACAAGAAAGATAGAGTGTGTATTAATAATACATGCTCAGGAGAAGAGAAAGAAATAGTATGAAAACAATCATATGAAATGAGAAAACTAAGGAGAAGGAAGAAGATACTAATTAAGAAGAAAATACCAAGAATTAGTCAAGGTGATATGAATAATACAAGGAGAAAGCAGTTTCAAACTTTGTTAGCAAAAAAAAGAACCATTAGAGTTAAAAAGCAACTTTATTGACTATAATTTAATATTTAAACAGACACTCTGGACTATGTTAAAACTTGTGCCAATTTACAAATAATGTGCTTATTATATACTAATCCACATAATTAGCTGTGAATGTCCATTTTCTTCTAAAAATCATAGCTTAAAATGTCAGTATATGCAACATGGTGTCAAGTATCACCAGCACTGAGGCAGTTTTGGGTTCAGTTCAAATACAGTTTCCAAGCAGCAAGTACAAGGCGGGTGGCAGGTTATTACATGATTGGTTACATAAATTGAAGTAAGTCATATGTGATCAGGCAAGCTAATTCTAAATAGATTTGCTTAAAAGGAATTGTTTCCCATAATGTAGGAATATCCTGGGGATGGGGAGGGGTTTCAAGTTGAGCAAACAAAGTTATTGACTGGGCCACTTTGTCCCAACCAAAGTCCTCGAAGCAAGTTGGAAATTGTATATTCTGTTAAGTAAAGGAAATACAAGCTGGGAGTACTCAAATTGGTCCATTACATTATCAGAAGAAAAGCAACTGGACCCAGACAGTCAAGGCTGACTGAATTTAGCCAGATGCTTATGTGACAGGCAGCAGGAAATAAACAGGGGGCACTATTTGATTTTTAACTTAACATAACATGTCTATAAGTCGGCTATTGTACAGTTGTGCCTTTACTATTTGTATAACTGTGCCTTTACAGTGCGAATCAGTTCATAGCCAAAAACCTGAGATTCAAGAACCTGTAGTGTAACTCCTAGTTTGAGTCTGAAAGCCCTAAACCCAGGAACATGGATTTCCGAGGGGAGAAGGTGGATGCCACTATTTATCTCAAATTTTGTTTACATGCAGAGATAGATGATGTCGTATCTATACCAAGAAGACATTTAAAAAAGAAAAACAAATGGATATTACTTGCATACTGACACTTTTGGAGGAAAGTAGGACAAACTCACATGCAGGTTCAAATGTAGTTTGAGAGAGCAAGCAAGGGTGACTGTTTTGCTCATGATAATTTGATGGCTCTGGCTTTGGTGGTTTTCATGGTTTGATCTTCTTGGCTGTGTCAAATGAAGGCACACCTTCACGTTAATTCACTCAAATAGACCACTACAAAAGGTAGTGATAGGACTTCATGGTTCAAAAATGAAGTCTGCCTCTGTGTTATATATTATCACCTTGTTAACATATAATAATTTAAAGTAAAACTGAACTGAAGCTTAGCAATTAACTTAGACATCTGAAATGATTTATTATGTTTAAAATATGCATTTTTTTCATGCTAAAGAATTAGAAATATAGGTGATTTTTAAAAATTATCACATTTTTTTTCTGTAGTATAACCTTGGGAGTAAAACACTCTCCATAGTAACTATGACTTACAATCTTCTTGTAATTTGCAATTGAAATGGCAAACCCCAATTAACAGAAAGATTTCAGAACCTTTTAGAGGAGGTTATTGTTTTAAATGTCCTAAGAAATGATTTTATTTTTACTCTAGTGGAATGTTACCTTTTCTACCCCTTAAAGTTTAATGATAATTGATAGCCAAGAACACAAAGCATTTGTCCGATTAACATCCTAGATTGGCTCTCACTAAGTTGAGATGATTCCTTCAGCAACCTGCTTGATTTCTCTATGGAAACTATGATGTTGAAATCTTAGCAAAATTTAATGTCACACAAGATTCTAGTTTTGATTTTCCAGGAGAGGGAAGGCAAAACATGTATACATGTTGGTTCGTGAATGCTTTTGTTTGCAAACTGTTTGGTTCACACACAGAAGTGTTCGGCAAATTTTTTGGTTTGTTTGAAAACTGCCTCAGATGAGAAACAAGATTGCAGTCATCTTTCCCATACAAACACGAACATGGCCATCTTTCCAAAATCGAATAACAAATTAAGTTTGTGATCCGGGTACCACTGTATTTTAGTCCCATAAATCTACACTTCTCTTGCTCAGTTTTCTATGTATCTGAGCCCAATCTTTGCTTGAAACTAAACACAAGCTGCGTAGCTATAAGGAGGGAGGTGCTACATTGAGTACTACAATGATCGGGTATTAACTGGTGCTTGTTCTCCTTTCCTTTGATTGCAAGCAGCTTTGCTATGCCTAGGCATAACTATCTATCAGTATTGACTGACTCTGAAGGACCATTGATAAAATAAGCTAGCACTCAAAGGTATGTTCAATGTCTAAATGACTTATTAATGTTGTGTTGTTTTTCTGGCTTTCATTTCCGATGCTTGAGAACTCCGAACATGCTTCCCTCAAACTCTAAGTTGCTGCATATTTTATTCAGTTTAACACTTTGTTTACAGTGTAAAATCCTCATGAAACTGAAGTCATCTTTCTGACTTCTTGTCACATAGATCCCTGGTCTAATTTCTTCACCCATGTCCGTACTGCTTCAAACCATTCCCTAGCTGCTCTGCCCAAGGGCCAGAAAATTTCCTTTTCCTTTTCTATGCTCTTTGCTGCCCTCATCTGACTGAGACTGTCCTTCAAAAAACTTTTGAAAAGAGCATTGTTGGGCCAAGGAGTTTAATGAGCTAAGAACTTTAAAGTTCATTTATTTTGGGAGAATAAAGAAACATACATGGGTAAAAAAAAAAAAAAAAAAAAGCAAAGAAAAAGAAAAATTCTGTATTCCTAAAGTATTGCTAAAAGTCCTGATCAATGTCTAAAAGAAAAGCACTGACTAATTTAGTGCCAATTTTATGACAGCTCTATTGTCTGCAAACTTACCATGTACTGCACTCATTACGGTAATTTTTAGCATTTGTGCTCAGAGGACTTTCAAGCATATGTTATTTTTTGGTGTATAATATTCAGTGTTATCCTTAATGGTATTTTAGAAATATAATTAATTTTTCAAAAATTTAATATTATTGAAAAATTCAGTACTAATCATATTACCAAAAGATAATACCTATGTACATTTTTCATGTCCTTCCCTAAACTTTAATTATAAACATAAAATATTCATGTACTTATAAATGGTTTCTTTTCTCTAGTTTAATGCTTTTATTTAAAAAACGACTTTCATACTCAAGTAAGAAAAGCATTACAAAAAATTATTACACTGCGTGTATTATTAAAATACTTCCCAAAATAACAAATTCCATTGTTTTAAAAATATTTCAATATATATGTTAAGTGGTTTCATTTACACTGTTAGTTTATCTTTGTGGAAAAGAGTTGCGTTACTATCTTTTTTTCTTTTTTGTAAAATGTACCTTTAAAATATAAAATACTACATACAAAATGTTACATGTATCCATGTGTACTGATTATATGAAACTCCAAAAATGAGAAGGTTCTGAAATTTTATTTCCCTGCATTTTTATGCATGTTCAGATCATATTTATTTTTCCAAGTTTTAGATCCAAGTTATCAATTACTGAATATTACATACAGACGTTGACATATTCTATGTAGTTCAAATTTTGAAATATTTTTCACTCTGTATGGAATGTTAGGGACACATAGTTTGGAAAAGTATTAAAATCTAAAAATCTAATGTCTTCTTAATTAAAAAAACTTGCTTATTTCTTTAATGGAGAATAATATAGGTGTATTCTTGAAGGAATTCATAAGAGTCCTACATAGCACTACCATAGGATAGTCTGAGAGATGATGGCAATTATAATTTCTTTGCCTATATTTGTAAGATTGTGAGCTCTTTTAGATCTCAATAACTGCTTTTGGCATGATAATGGAATATTTCGTGCTCTCTCAATAGAAGAGAAATACTTGCCCACCAAGGTATTGGCATCAAAATCTGAGGGAAACTGTCCTCCACTACATTAAGCAGCAGCTTCATTTTATTTTTAAATTTTTCTATCAAAATTGTAACTAACCTGAGCATCAAGAAATTCTGTTTCTGTATACCTTCATTTTTAAGTGGAGGAAACAGTTATCTGGAGAAAAATTATTTGTGGAATGTTATAGTCTGTTGGTTGTTGACGCAACTCCATGGTTCGACATCTTTGCTCTTTTTTAGGGCAACATGCATTTTATAAGTAACAGAATACTTGTTTCATTTATGCAATCTTTAAATATCTGTTTCTTGTAGACATTTTAAAGCTATTCATTTTATGTAAATTAAAGGAAATATGCCTTGCTGAAAATATCTTTAACATATATCACTCCTATCTACGATTCTTTGTTTTGTAAACTACATATCTAAAACTTTACCATTAAAACTGTGCTACAACTTAGTAGTAGAGAATTTGCCTAGCATGAAACCAGCATGCTGGTTTCATTCCCAGCACCAAAATAGGGGTCCCAAAAAGGAGAAAAATATCTATTATTTAATAATTTGCCTTGTATAATTTAAATTAGCATTAAAATAGTTGTAAATGTACTTCTTTAAATTCAAGAGCTTTTTATTTTAATTTTGAGGATAAAATAAGTGGAAGTAAATGCTCCTGGATATGTTAACTGATGTTTTTGAGTTCAGTTATTAGAAATGTCATAATATCCTCCCAAAATCATTTTTTGAGCATTTGAAATAATATCTGAAAGCATGATTTATTCAGTTCTCTATATTATCTGTTAAATGGCATGGAAATTAAAGAACAAAGAGGATGCTGACTAGTGCTGATCATAACAGCCACCAACTGACTTTATTTTTTGGTCAATGGAAATTCTTGCAGTGAAATAATTTAGTCTGCTTAAAAGAATTGTTTTCTCTTATATGATGATCGTAGTTTGCTTTGGAAAATACAGAACCTATGAGACAATGATTTCTCAAATCAGTTTGGAATTTATCTCGTATTCTTTGAAAACAAACTGGAAAAAAAAACTCCCTAATGATGAAACAATTAAATTTTGATTTCATTTCTCAATAGAAGTAGTTGAAGAAGATCAAAAGGAAAAAGTTAAGTTTGGTTTCATTTACTGAGTTCCTGGGAAACTTTCTCCACACTGGAAGAAAGGAAATAAAGCTGCCCCCCCCCAAAAAAATGTTTTACACACTGACTATTTGTTAGTTCCTGCTACCGCTTTTTTCAAAGTGATTACTATTTGGTATAGAAAAGACACATTGTCGGAAAATAAATTTTCAAATCCGATAGAAAAACAAACAAACAAGCACTCTTTTATGAGGAGGAATTTTTAAAAGGTATTTCCTTAAAAAAATTTCTTAGTAATTATAAAAACCACTGCCTTAGGTATTGACACACAAAATCACTCAATAAAAGTTAATAGTTTAAAACAAAAGTACTTTTTTTTTTTTTTTTCAAATTTGTGGGGGGACCATGCCATCCTGCTGACATAGGCTTAACGAACTGACACATCTCCTCAAATGACTGGAAGATGGCTCAGCAAGAGGTCAGAGATATTTTTTCCCTTTCTTTAATATTTCCATTTTCATTTGGTCTCCAGAAGTTATGCAGCTGACCCTAAGAGCAAGGCAATTAATAATGCAATTAATTCATGTGTTTAGTGATGGTGGGTGACTGGTGGCATAACTCAGGTGTTTAGCACTTGTCTAGCACAAGTGAAACTCTGTGTTTGATCTTCAGCCCTACAAAAATAAGGAAAGACAACATGCATACATACATGATGGGAGCCTAAATAGGATCACTCAGAAGATGTAGTGCAAAGTATTTTGGATTCTGAATCTGTTCGGACTGCAGAATCAGAAATTTTGAATGAAGTATTTATAGGAAATAAAAGTAAGAAAAGCGTTATTCTGATTTACTGTGGCCTTCAAGATAAATGATCTATATTAAAGGTATTAAAATAAAGTGTTTAGCATCATAGTCAAACTTCATTTAAGCTGATGATTACAAATACAGATGCACTGGCAGTGTGGCTACTGGTAAATGACTTAGTTTTTCCATACCTCAATAACCTCATCCCCAAATCTGTAATATGGTATTTTGTGGTAAGGTTTCAAGGTCTTATCATGTGTCACACTATCCAAAACATAAAAAAATGATTATTTCTCTCTGATTTTCTAACATTATTACAATACATGTTTTCATTTTGCTAAAATTGTATGAGCGATATTCAAGTTCTTTACAATAATTACCTCGTTTGTGTGCCATATCTCCATAATTGAACTATTCTTTTTTCTGTTGTGCTTCTGCATTAACACTGGTCCTTACCACCTCTATTAGCTTTGTATTACTCTGTTGGGAATGGAACTCAATCAATGCACAATATATATTATTTATTCATTGCTAGCATAGTTGCTGTTGAGATATGCAGGAAGTCTCTAAGGTTGCCAGTGCAATAAGTAGCAATTTCTCACTGTCCAAATTCAATTCTGTGGAAAGACTGGACTGTTTTGACAAAACATACATATATTTCCTGTGCTAACCTATGTTTATTATTGCATGTTTTGCTTTACTGGATTTTGAATCATCCACAATTGACATGTCCACGAAGTAGTACTCTAAGTCTGGATGACATATAAATGTAGATTAAAACTTTCTTTTATTAAAGATTCACACATAGAAGATCAAGATTTTGGAAATGGCTTGGTACTGTGGCCTTAGAGAATAACCATGTTTCTTTAAAAGAAGAACTATTTGTTCAAAATATATTGCATTGTTAAATATTATTCTACAATAAAAAATTACTTTAAACTCAGCTTTAATTGTAGTGGACTAATTGAATATTTCATTATTAGTTACTCTATCTGCGAGGAAATTATTCTAGATAAAATCAAATGGCATCACCCCTGAAAGTTTTCATTGTTTAAAATTCTTCATTTAACTTTCCTTTAAATTTTGAAATCTAAAAGAAGACTGGCGGAGCTGAAGAAAAAGAGAAATTCTCAACAATTTGAGAAGGAAAGCTCAACTTTTGCAATCATACAATTAAATTGGAAATCTGACAGAAACACCAGTAAGTTTTCCCTCAGTTTTACTAAATTTTAGACATGCTTCTTTCTGACTCTAGGCCCCTGCCCTCCTTTCTCTTGGAGCAGTTATTTTAGAAAAATTGCTATTATAAATTTTCTCTTTGTCACTGTGAGATCTGAATCTTTTCCAAGCTCCTGTTTGGTTTTGCAGGACAATAATTTCTTTCTCAAATTCCTGCGGGCTTTCTCTTAGAACTACAATCATTAAGACAGTACATCCTTTTCATAATATCTATGAAAGACTTGCAATGTGTTATGATGAGAATCAGTTAGAAAATACAGATGGCCAAAGCACATTGACTATATGCATCCTTACCACCCCGGAGGACTTTCATTTCAGTGGAACTGAGTTATCTTGACTCATAGTACAATGGTTTAAAATAAAGTTTTCCTGACTTTTTTAACTTCTGCAATGCATTTTGTCTGTGGCACATTTTGAGAGCTCTCTAGACAAAGTTAGAAACAGAAAGCTAAAGGCCATGTTAAGGAACTCAATAGCACGTTTGGGCTAATAAGAAATGTCATAGCACTGGAACAGGTTTAGCTGGTTTGGAAATATATATAGACACACATAACAATAATGATGCATTGCAAATGATGCTTATGACTCCGTAGTTCACATTCAATTGTGCATTGTTGTGGCTTAGGTCTAGATGTCCCACCAAAGCCTCATGAAGTTAAAAGTGGCACTTTATCAGAGATGACTGGACCTAGAGTTTGTGTGGAATGGATTCGTGGTAATGATAGGATCAAGGGCACTGGTATTAAGGATGTAGAGTGTTGCCTGTTTTAAGTAGCCTGGGAAAAATACAAGGCATAGAAAGAGCAGTGGCTGTCCCTTGCCTGCTTTGCTACTTTCTGCTTGTTATAAACTGTTTCTCCTCTGCGATGCTTGTTTACCATATCACTCTGCCTTTGAGCCGGCTGACTATGAACTGAAACCCTTACAAATTGTAAACCAAATAACTTTCCTACCTTCATGTTGGGTATTTTGTCTCAGCAACAAGAAAAGGAACTAAGACAAGCATCATATGAAAGATTTTAATATGATCTGATAATGTTAGAAATGATGATCCACCATTTAAGAGTTTCCTAAGAAATAACAAATATTCTAAGGTTATTATTAATAAGGAATATAAAAGTTCAAAACTGCAATAGAGAATAGCCTATAAGCTCAGTAGGACAGAACCATATTACTGTGAAAAACAAAGTTGAAACGACTTAATGCAAGTTGATTTGAAAATGCAGTGAGGCAGAATTTAGGGTGGCTAGACAAATAGTAGACGATTAATTCAAAAGGTTAATATGATTTGGACAAAGTTGAACAGGAGAACTTTGTTTAGTACCTTTATTTGTAACACATTGCAAAATTCTTATTTTGAAATAACACACACAGGTCCAAAAGTACACAAAATATAAATATATGTCTCACATGTTTAACGAGGAAAAACCTATTAACCACCATTGAAGTATGCTCATAACTGTTGTCAGTGTTGTCCATAATGTTTACTAGACTTCAGCTTTTAACAAAATGGGGATTCTTAATGCTTGCCAAAATGTAAGTTTATATAAAGTGACATATTTTTGGTGCATCAAAAGATAAAATGGAATAATGGATTGACATTATAAAAATTAGAGTCAGTTAAATGAATACATTTGTGTCAATTAATCTCACACTTTTTTATTGAAAGAGCTCTCTGAAATGTTTTCCTTTTAAGGGAATGTACTTTGTCATTTAGCATTTTTGCTAAAATATGTGAAGTACATATTGTATTTAAGTATTTTACATTTAAAATCTAAAATGACTGTGAACTTCAATTAAAGTTTTAAAATTGCAAGAAAAATATATTATTAACAACAATTAAAAGGATGCTTAGCTGCCAGATGACTAGTTTGTATGAAGTACAGAGAAATGTGGAGAGCACGTCACACTCGAAAGATATTCTTTGAAATAGTCTTTATTAATCTCACCACACATACACAGTGTTTAATTAAAAATACACAGAACATTTAAAAATTTAAAAACTTATGATAAAAGGCACATTGTCAAGAATGATTGGGTCAATACTTTAGAAGAAAGGAATTTTAAGAATTTTATGGGACTTGATGTCAATGTGTCTTCTACTATGATTTTTTAAATTGTAACATTCACTCTATTTGGGAACACCTCTCACTGATCAATGTTTATGATGATTTCTACCAAATTGAAATATATTAGTGTGTCCTCATCTACCTAGTCACTCGACCTGATAACATGTGACTGCTCGCTCTTCCTCAAAGTCAATGTGAGCATGAAAGTAAACATTGTGAATTGATTCAGGACATGAAGGAGTCAGGAGAGCACAACTATAACACTAATGAAGGAGAATTCCCAAAACTGCTTCAAAAACCAGCAAGAATGATGGAATAATGTGTTTGAAGTGAGAAATATTTTGAGGAAGATTAATGACAATGTGTCTTCTACTAGAATAATTCTTTAAAATTTAAACATTCAATGCTTTTGGTCATACCTCCTAAATAATGAATTGACATTTCAATACTTAAAGTAAGTTTTATTTTTACATATATGCACAAAGGTTCATGAACATAGTGTAGCTCAAGGTTATCAAGGGATACTGCCAACACTATTAGAGGCTTTTATGTAAAGTTCTCAAACATAAAAAAGATAGATCATTTGAACTTGTCAAATAAAAAAAAAAGCTGTTGGCTGCTGTATCAGAAAGATCAATAGGCTGATCCAAGCAGCTATGTTGCCTTGAAATGTGACTTACTAGTAATCCCCAAACCCTTAAGATTTTGTCTAACCAACCTCCTCCAATAATTAAATAAACCTCTCTGGTAAAAGATTGTCTTGATAAGAGATCATTATTTTCTAGTCATATCTTTTATTCTAGTCTCATTAATAACTTTGCATAAGGCACATTTTCACATAATTAAAGAAGAATTAGTCCTATATCTCCTGTGGTAAAAATAGGAATGACTTTTACACATCTGAGGCCCATATAGCAGATGGAAAGTATAACACGCATACCAAGATATTTCATGTGTAATGAACATGCACTTAGTGTAGAAAAACTTTCTAATAAACATCAGTGTGATGACTCCCCTCCTTAGGGGAATAGTCAGGTGGAAAGTCCCCTTAGCAACCTGATGTGTTCACTGTGTGAGGATACCCCAAATCCCTAGAGCTTTTATGGAAATCATTTGCTGGGAAAGACCAGGAACAGTCAGCAGCATAATGAAGATGGAAACAATTGAACCTACTTTCTAGCAGCCCTTCTCAAAAAATGTTTATGATTTTTTAAGTTTTCTTTGATCATTTAAAGTGTCTAAATCACTGCTAATAGTACCTAATAATTCCCAAGTCTAGCAATCATATTGAATGCTCCTACACTTTAGTCTGATGTATTTGGTGAAGTTGTCTTGTGAGTTTCTACAAACATTCATTAGACCAGGGACAACTCTGGAAACATATGGAATTATTGTTTACATATGAAAATAAAAGATAACCTGCACATTGCATAGATCAAGGAAACATTCTATAGAAGAAACATGATGTTATATCCCAATCTTTCATTTCTGCCTGAGTGTCTTTTGATGGAAAGCCTGTTACAGGAAGGGTAACTCATAAGTCTGAAACCGAAGGAGTGTGGAGGTACATTTGTTCTTACACCACTCAAGTGGAACCATCATAAAAAAGCCCAGGGTTCTAACCTTGCATGCAGTATTAATGATAAATGTACCAGAATGCTTCTTTCTCCTTTTTTCAACTTCTTATGGCTTCAATATGGACATATATTTTAGGTTACTGGACCTTTATCTTAAGATCTCTGACAGCACATCTGATAGGGTTTCATATTGGTAACTTACTGAACTATAATTTTAAATTTGTTCAACATATCAACATGTTAACTGATGAGATCAGAATTATTTTTTATTACATTTCATTGAATTGTGGATTCTTTCAGAATGGCTTCATGTACACAGGTAGGAAGTCTTCTGGCTTTAAAATTGAACCCATCAGAAGAGAAAACAAAACAATTAAAATTAAATTATTCCCTCAGTGCCTTAAAACTACGGAGATGATTAAAAATAGCTCTTTGTGAAGCAAGAGAAATGGGGAAATCTGTTTACTGTACAAAGAGAACCTCAAAGGAATTCTTGCATGCTGTGTGCCTGAAGAGATAAGTTTGAGGGACTCATTTACTACCTCCCTCTCTCTCTCTTTTTTTCAGTACCAGAGATTGAACTCACAACCTCACATTTACTATCTCTTTAGCTAAGATAAGTAAATGAGTCTGTTTTAAAAAAGAGGTTAAAGAAATATTAAGTAGCCAGTATGTTTAGGGTTACTGCTGATTCTACGCTACATAGATTTTCCCCCATTCAACCTAATTGATTTTGTGGTTTACTTAATGTACAGGCCATAAAAACACTGTAACTGCTAATCATGCTACAAGATGACCTCCATTTTATCCACTGGCATGCAGAACTTTGTGTGTAAGGATGCAACTTTTAAAACTCCACTTGACCTTTGATTTCAAAATTCAAAATATGATATTAAGATTCTTTGAGATGCATTCCATAGGAAAATTGTTAAAACTGTAAGTGTTACTATTATTTTTAATATGGAAAATACGCATGTTGATTCATACTCAGTATATGTGCAAAATAATAATGGAAATTATATTATGCAGTGCCAGTGAAATTTACTGTTAAGATTTGCCCAAAGAGTGGTATAAATTTCTGGAAAATAAATGCCCATCAAATACAATCATGTATTCCAAGCACAAACAAGTAAATATGAAAAAAAAATACAAGTGAATGTTATTTTATTTGTAAGACCTTGACCTAAGATCTTGTAATTTCTGTAATATTCAAAAGAGGAAATAACAACTAGTGAATTTATTTGACAAGAACTCAGGCAGTGCATCTACAAATACTATTATTTGAAAATTGAAAATATTATCTGTTTTCAGTGAGGATGAAATTTACCCTATATGTATTTTGTACACTTTCTTATCATACAAAACCTATTTCCAAATATACAGATCTTCTTGATGGTATATGGTTATCATTAACATTCTTCTTGGTGAACAGTATTGAAAAGAATACTAAAACATATTGATTCTATTTGTTCAAGGTAAAGATGACATTTTAAGCCTAAGTAAGAAAATTCCTTTAAAATCCTTTTGGTTTCCCCAAACTGGTGTTATGGAGATATGTTCAAACATGCTTTAATGGAAATAAAAGTTTGTTTCATAAACAAGTAAGAGTATTACATGTTGAAGGGTGAAATGTGTTCTTCAACTATTAATATCCTAATTCTAAGTACCAGTGAATATGATGTTGTTCAGAAACAAAATATTTATGGAAGATCAGTTTAGGATCAGTTCAACAGTTTTAATTATGATTTAATTTATGTTCTTATAAAAAGGTACTACCCACAATATATAGTGAAGAAAGATGATACCAAGACAGAAAAAGAATGTTACCTACATATCACCGAGTGTCTCATGCTACCAGAAGCCAGAAAAGAGCCATATAAATGATGATAGTTAAAACAAAACAAAACAAAAAAGAACAACCTTGTCAACACCTTTATCTTTTAGTTCTACCATCCAGAATTGTGATGTAATTCTTTTGTTTGTTTAAGTAAGTCACCAAGTATGTGATATTTTGTTCTGGCAGTTTTAATAAAAAGAATACCCTTAGTTTGTTTTCCTTTTCATTCTCATTCTTCTACATTTTTATTTCTATTAATTTCTCCTTATTACTTAAGGGAAAATATGTATTTTAAAATAATATGTTTATTATGATACTACAAAAATATATTAATATAAATGCATAAATTGAAAACATACAATATTTTGTTATAATAACAGAAGTGAAATACTACTATACTTAAGTCAGATTTAAGGTATAATTTTATTTTTAAAGGACTCAAGCACTTAAAGTGATAGGTATATGCAATGTGTTCATAGTAATATATGAAAAGTTTATGCATTAAATTCTTCTCTTTAAACAGTATCCCATGACCATATGATATGTAAAATTAGACCTATTTCTGATGTGCACTGGAAAAGTTTGAAGTACTATAGGTCTTAGTGTTTAATTTTAACTCGTACCTTATTTATGTGTGTATTTTACTAGTCAAAAATGTTCTGTCTCGATTCCAAAACATTGTATTTTAAGCAATACAAAAAATCTATTGTGAGAAAAATGTCATGTACATGTGTGTGTGTGTGTGTGTGTATATATATATATATATATATATATATATATGATGGTTTTCAATTTCTGTTACTTTGCTATCTAGACAAAGGAGCAAAATACACATCCATGCATTTACGCACAAATCTTCTATTACTAAAACAATATGACAGGGCTGGGGATTTAGCTCAGTGGCATAAGTGCTTTCCTGGAAAGTGCAAGGTTGTGGGTTCGATCCCCAACACCAAAAACACAAAAACAAAACAAACAAACAAAAAGATAGGTTTCTGAAAAGAGGTTTTAAAAGTTTTATTTTATTGTCCCTTTTTGCATGATTTGGAAATAATTTCCAATTTTTATTTCTATGGTTTAATAATCTCATAAAAATAATTACCCATCACTTTCTTCAAAACATGATAGAAATCCGAAATTTATTTTATGGTTGTCATTTATGTTTATTCAGCTTTCTGTTACTACTACAAAATATCTACCACACACAATTCAGAGGAAAGGTTTGTTTGGCTCTTGGTTGACCGACTCCAAGTCAGAAACATCACTGTAAAAAGGCGTGGACGAGGAAAGCTGCTCCTAGGCTCGGCTCCTGGCAGGCAGGTGGCTGCGTGAACAAGGAAGAGCCAGACAGAGGAAGGGTCTGGCTACAAAAAATACCCTTCCAAGCCATGTTCTCAGTAACCTACTTGTCTGACAAGACGCCACCTGAGTCCATCGATGAGGTTGCCAATCTTTTATCCAAGCAATTTCTAAGCATCTCACCACTGAACACATCGGTCTTTTGTGGCACATTTAAATCCAACCCGTAACCCAGTTAATCCTTCCCCTCCCCCTTTCCTTGCTTAAAGTTTCTTCATCTTTGTAACTGCATGCTTCTGCAACTTCATGAACCCCAACTTATGTATTGCATTAAAAAAATGATTATTTGCTTTCAAGAAACATGAGTAGCTTCATTTTTCTAAGAAAAGGAAAATATTCTGTCTTGAGAATTTTCAGCTAAAATCAATGTTTCTATCACTGTAAGTTTAATGGGTTCCATAGCACCTGTGAGTGAAATGGTAATAGTTAAAGAGAATGGAAAGCACAACTTGTCCCTCAAGGTTTCCACACCTAAGACCCTGGGCCTTTACCTTAGCTACTGGGAATTTATTACATTACCAGTGAGCGCTCCCTGCTGGCAAGCCACAAAGATTTTGTAACTGCATTATTCATTGATAATTAATGTCTTCTGTATTTAGACTAATTTATATTTTATCTAACTCCAGGATGTCTTAGGGTTAAGTGATCTAGGCTAGGCATTTTGAAATGCAAAAGCAATCAGATTACTGTCCATTGCCCAAGAGAGATACAAGGTTGTCAGAAATGGTGGTAATTTGCCAGGCATGCTGACACATGCCTGTAATCCCAGCACTGGGGAGGCTGAGGCAGGAAGATCTTTAGAAGTTTGAGACCAGCCTGAGCTGCAAAGTGAGTTCAAGGCCAGCCCAAACTGTATAATGAGACACTGTCTCAAAATGACAAAAAGAAAAAAAAAAAAAAAAAAAAAAAAAAAAAAAAAAAAAAAAAAAAAAAAAAAAAAAAAAAAAAAAAAAAAAAAAAAAAAAAAAAAAAAAAAAAAAAAAAGAAAGGGTGGTAACTTGAGCCATTGGTTGTGGAGTCAGAATGTCAATGTATTCTTCTATAGTTTTAGGGAAAAGTCTAGTTAGGAATTTGTGGCATTTATATATTTTCACTAGCAATATGTGAAATTCCCCACATGATATATACTTAAGAGGAGTGTATTTAACTTTTTCTCATTATCTTCTTATCTTTCCTTTATCATTTTAACAGTCAGCTAAACTATTGGATTATATAATGTTTTCTTAAATGTATAACTTTGTCTTTTCCTCAGTTGAAATAAAGGTTGTGAGAGAAAAGGGCTTTCTTTCTTTCTTTCTTTCTTTCTTTTTTTTTTTGCCTCCTGAACTCAGGTTTTAAATGAGACCTATAAATATGAAGCACCCATTGAGCATGTAGAGAGGACACTGGGATATGCTTCAGTTTTTAATTTACATCTTTAGTTTGTCTAAATAAAAACAAATTATACGAAACTTACTGTGCATCACTCACTATTCTACTTATTTTAAAATGTCATTTTACTAAATAACAAAAAGCATTATAGATAGGAATTATTACGTTTATATTTTACACACACATAAACAAGGATTCAGATGAGTGTGTTGTTAAACATTTAACAAGTATGTTACAAAACAACCCCAAAAAATCTTTGATTTGTAGAGTTCACCAATTTCTGTGATGTAAATGCTTCTCATTTATTGTGGTTGATTTGAAGCTACAATCATGATATTTCTAGGAACAAAATTTTAAAACTGTTCCAGTTAGCTCACAACCATAGGTTATAATGCCTGTACTGTAAAAGAAAATACTTACATATAGGTCTGTATTTAGTTACTTTTTCTGTATATTTATTTCTGGATATATCTATATCAACTATATCTATATAAATATCTATATCTGTATCATCTATATCTGTGTCTCTCCAATCATTCACCACCCCTGATTACTTGTTATTAGTAAAGTGTGATTCCTATTTTAAGTCTTATTCTTACATTGAATTGCCTGTCTATAACATTTAGCACTATTTCATTAGAAAAGTCATGTTCCCACTTACATACTTTCTTTTCCTTTGAAAAATGTTACTCTATTTAGCACTAATAGTTTGAGGGCTGGGAGAGTTATCTACCTTGAAGGATGAATTGGATTCATTCATTACAAATCCCTTAGTACATATTGTAGCAGAATAAAGTAGGCATATGAAAATTAGAATCAAAATATAAATAGCAGACAGTCAAACTGAATCTCAGGGGTGAAAAGATGGAGGACATTTGAATCATATTACCAGATGTTCAGCCTCTATTGTGAGTTCAAAAACAAGGAAAGAAATTGCTCATCAGAAATATTTGAGGTCATGATGCATCTCAAAAATTCAACTCAGAACTTGGCTATGTAAACAGATACAACTCTGAAATTTAAAATACATTAAACCTGAAATACTGGAAGTACAATGACTTATTAATTGTTTGATTTCCCAGGCTTCCAGAAGCATTTCACCTGTATGGAGTTGGCAATTTTATCCTTTTTTGATTTTGCATGGCAGGCTTCCACTATTTCGTATTTCAACTACAGGCACAATAACTAATCTGGATATCAAAATCCAATCTTTCCATTTTTGTAAACTGCAGTTCTTACAATCCATTGCATTAATGGTTAGACAGAGATGGGGTTCAGTATTAAATCCTTCTTTTTGAATCAGTTTCAGGTGGTTCTATTTCCAAAACTATTGAAGCAAAGGCATTAATTATATGTTTCTATTATGACAGAGCCAACATCAGCAGTCACTAAGGCATAATTTCTTTAGGAGGCAGTGCAGCCTGCTCTCTGATCAAGTTTTGTTTCCCACAGAGAGGCATCAGTCTTAAATTACATAGCAGGCAGGCAAGTGAAAGGAAACAAACAATACGTACTTCCCATGGGGGAGAAAAATGACTGTCTTACTCATGAATAGTGAATGGATAAAATTCTCCACTTCTGTTATTTCCATCCACACACATGCATGTACAGAGACAAGATATTCAGGATATTCATGTATCTGACCTTATTCTTTTTTGCTGTTTTATTTAGAAGGATTTTCATCTTATATTTTTCTGGCTCATTTAGTTGCTTCTTATCAGAAACTAAAAGTTGAGTAATTTCATAACTACCTCATAAAGATTTTTAAAATTAAATTAACAGTTGTCCAATGACAGTAACTGAAAGAATTAATTGACATTGTGTAACATCTTCTTTCTTCATTTTAACTAATTATTAACTTGTAGTAAAAATTAGCTCTCTTGATTTATCACAGTAAAAAGAACACATAAATGTAGAAGTTAAATTACAAGATGACAGGAACAAATCTAGATAACTCTAGGTATGGTGAAGAGTTTTCTATGTAACACTAAAGACACAAACCATTAAAATTGATAAATTAGACTTAATTATAACTAAATATATCTGTTGCATAAAAGACACTTAAGAAAATAACAAGGTATAAAATGGGAAATATTTGAAAAAGATATAGCTGATAATGGATTATCTTTAATATATAAATGATTTAGGAAAATGATTTTGCTGAGGCCTCCAAATGATATTGGAAAAATGATCCCGGACCTCTGAATGATGTGGAGGAATGAAACTCTCAACCTATTATACGTACGGAGTGAGTTTGTGTTCTCTAAAATCGAAGAATGAATTTTAGGAACGACGGAGGGTAAGAGGAGAAGGTATTTATTGAGAGAAAGAAAGCTTCTGTCTGAGGGACAGAAGGGGGCCCGAGTGGGTTGCCAAAGATTTTGTCATATTTAGGGACTTTTATAGAGTAAAACCATGACGGGGAAAAACTGGGAACACGCAAGGCAGATGGGCATAAGGTGGGACATAACCATGGTTAACCAATAAGATTAATTGCTTAGGTAGAATTGATCAAATTAAAGACAAATGGGGAGGCGAGTCATGTAGTAAGCGAGGGATGCTTAACAATAATGACTCTTCCTGTAAAAGGGGGGGATGTTGATTCCTGACTTCCTCAGGGTGATATAGAACTATTTACAATATCAATCCTTACCATATGGGTGCATTTGTTTTGTCTTTTGTCTGGATATCTGGCCTGCAGGGAGAGGTGTGGGTCTCCTCTAAGGTCACCAAGACCTCTGGTTCTCTGTGCCGGTTTTCTTGAGGGCCTAATCCTGTCTGACTGCCTATAATGTTTTTGTCTAACTCAGCTGCCTGTAACATTAAAATTTAAAATTCAACAGAAAGAAAACTCAATGAACCAGGGATTTAGCTCAGTGGTGTAAGTGCCTGCTTGGCAGGTGTGAGATTGTAAGTTCAATCCCTGGTGCCAAAAACAAACAAACAAACAAACAAAAACAAAAACAAACAAACCAAACAAACACTGAAAAGAAAATGATAAATGGACAAAAAAGATGTAAAGAAAGATTATAAATAGCATAAAATTCCCATTTATGTGTCATTATGAGAATGCAAATAGAAACGTCAATGTAATACCCTTGTACACCAATTAGAAGGGTTAAAATTAAGCACACTTATCAGTCAATACTGAAAATATTGTGGGGCAACAAGTACTTTCAATTATAATGAGATTATATAAAGAAATATAGCTACTTAAAGGACAGTTTTACAGTTTCTTACAAGACTACAAACACTTTTACAATACACAATAGTAATCAGGACACTTTACCATAATGAGTTAAAATACAAAGGTCCACTTAAAACTCTGCGCACAAATATTACAGCAGTCTTATTTATTCATAATTGTCAAACACTGGAAGCAAGCAAGATGTCATTCAGAAGGTGAGTGAACAAACAGCAGGACACTCAGACCACAGGGCATCACACTATTATAGAAGGAGTTAAGCTATCCAACCAGGAACAGACATGGAAGAACCTTAAATGCATATCTGTTTATAAAAGAAGCCAATCTTAAGAAACCAGATACTGTTTGATTGTAAATACGTAATAGTGGAGAATGGGCCCCTCGAGGACCCACCCTGCTGGGTCTAAGCGGCTCCGACCAGAGGACAACTAATCTCCCTTCCAGGGGACTGTGTGACCTGTGTGGACTCCAGGAAGTGAAATATGCGCCTCCCATATGCCCACCGACATGTGGGCTTAGAATCAAGGAAAATCCGCCGCCCCCCAAGTAAGCAACCTGCTGGTTCAGAGGTCCGGCTAAATTGATAGTAACTAAGGAACATTAAGCAACTAAATGCTAGTATTGTTTTGTAGATTTTGTGGGCCTGGGGCCTGCAACCTGAGCATCCCTTTGGAAAATGACAGTAGTCAGTGTAGCAAATATGGGGGATTCTCTTCTGTCTTGTCCTCGAGGCCCAATATGGTTCTCATTGTTTTGCATTACTCTGATTATTATTATTATTATTTTTGCTTTATTTTATATTCTGTTTTTATTGGTTTTATTCTGTTTTGTTTTTGGTTCAATTGTATTATACCTGTTGGAATGGTCAGCTATTCTGAAGATAACTTGATATACTATAGTAGCTATGGTTTCCATAATATCTTTCTTTGAAGTTCTGTACCAGTTCTACTGCTTTGTTTTTATTGACTTTGTTCTGTTATGTCCTGTTGGATTTTACTATCTTTAAAATAAACAAAATAATGTATAATAGTCTGTGAAGGGCAGAACTATAGTTAAATAAAACCAGTGAATGCCAAGGGACAAGTGGGAGGGAGGGATGGATAAGCAGAGGACAGAGGCTTTAAGGGAATAAACCTGCCTTGTAAGTGCTAGCGATGGTGGCTAGCTATCATGGTACATTAGTCAAAGTCTACAGAATATACCATAGCAAAAATGAATGCACTGTACATTGTAGATTTTGATTAATATGATTGGCTGATGTATGTCCAATGACTATAACAAATGGACCAACTTAGTAAGGATATCGATACTAGTGGAGGTTGAGGTACACTAGAGGATTCTTTGTCCTTATGATCAATTGTACTGCAAATCTAAGACAGCCTTAAAAAATAAAACCAAATTAAGAGGAAGAAAATTGTATAAGGAAGAATTTGCTCTAAAAATCTACCACCATGTCAAAGCAGTGTTCTAACTAACAAGGATGCAACTATTCTGGAACACTGTGAAATATTATAAAAATGCAAAGAGAAAGAACATCTTCATAGTCAGCAGACTTAAATAAAAAACAACTTTTATCTCATGAGTACTAGTCCTACATAGAAAATTGTAAGCCCTCTATGGTAGCTATTTAGTCTTGTATTAAGGAAATCAGTTGAAGATGTGACTTTTGCTTTCAATGTCTGAAGTAGACGCTGAAATACTGAAAACTGTTCCAAAAGAGAACAGTCACAAATTCATTTTCTGTGTAACTTGATGCATGCCTTCTGCAGAGTATCTCATTGAGTGACTTAACCAATCTGGTGCTTCAGAAATAAAGACTTGCATAGGGGTGGCAACAAGTCTGTAGAGCTGAATGATTAATTCATTAAGTCTTTGTCTCTTTGCACTCATCAACAATGTAGGTCAAAAGAGATATAAAACCATTGCATATAAATATAAAACCATTGCATATAAATATAAAGATTGAACTTGAAGACTAAGGGACAATTTCCAGGCTGGACCCAGTTTCAGTATCAATTTACTTCCACTTGTGTTCTCCAAACCTACGGGTCAGAGGAGCTTGTGTATCTCCATTGTCAAGAGGTAATTGTGAAACCACAAAGAAATTGAATACTCCCCTTCCATACATGCCTGTACCACTGTACTGTCAGGTTGGCTAGTGTATGCCAAAGAGTAAAATGAATGACTGAATTGCCTCCAAAATAATCATGACTTCACAGAAAAGAGACTACATTTTATCAACCTTTTCTGCCCATTGCCAATTTTTTAGCAAGAGGTATTTTTTATAATCTAGAATCTATTGTGACACATGCTTCCACAGCTGTGCATCAAGAACAGGTAAGGTGTTCAAAAGCGCACTGTTGCCTGGCATTGCAACCCAACACTGACATACATCACATCTGCTCACATGTATTTCCTTCACCAAATCACACAAGTGCACACAACATGGATTGGGGGGAAGCAACTGTTATTCTGCCCTAAATTTAAAACATATCCCCAAATTTCTCGCAGATGCTGAGATTATTGAATGAATATATTCTACAACGTCAGCATGCCTGTATTATCACTAAATTACTTTATTAAGTTTATTTTTCCCCATTTTCTTCTAGTCATAAGTTGAAGCTGTCCTTTGTAATGTAGGTGCAACTTTCTTGAAAGACTACAAGACGTTTACCTAAGGGAAAGTAGTTAAGGTTGTCAGCCACAGTTCTTATAGTGGAGTAAGATGGTCACAAGGTTTTCCCACTTCGTGCATGACGAGATAGTTAATTCCTTCTTCTTTCAATATGGGTTACTCTTGTACTTACTGGATATATAGAATGTGACAGAAGTGATGTTCTGAAATTTCCAAAGCCATATTTTGTTTAAAAAGTGTCAGTTTCTACTGCCTTCCGCTCTAGATGAGACAGCTTTCAGGCAGTAATGAATCTTGCACAAGGATTGTAAAAATAATCCTCCATGGTGTGAGGGAGAGAGAGCGAGCAGATAGACAATATCTGAGGCCCAGCTCTTCACAGAAACTGTTTTGGACTTTCCCATTCAGCTTATTCCAGCTGCTGAATTCAACTGGGTTGATGATCTCATCTAGTAATATGTGGGACAGAATAGAACAATCAAACTTACTTAATTTCACTTGAAATTGATGACAAGTAATAAATACTGTTTTAAGGCAATAAATTTGGAATACTAAAAAGTAGAGCAGTACATAATTAAAATGTCTGTCTTCACTGGCTGAACATTCAAACCAACCAGATGGTTATAAAATTTTGGATGATTTGGAGGTGACACTAGCCAATTAACATTTCTAGAGGGGAAGTCCCAATATCACTGTTTTTGAGAGTTCACTTATTAGATTTTAATAGACAGTTTTGAAGATTATGGAGTTAATTATGCTTGTTATTTATCCTTCTTTTAACTAATTTTTCCTATAACAATTAAAAATTCTCCCACAATGTCTGCACTTTTATTATTTAGCTCTAATGACCCCTGTCCTTTATTCTGTAAGTGTTACTTTTCAGAAATACTCAGTCCCAAGTATTCTGAAATACAAACTTTTACATTACTTAAAATTTAATAAATGAAAGTATGGTGGTGCATACCTATAATCTTAGTACCTTGGAGGATCAAAAGATTAAGGATGACTTGGGTTACATAATGAGATCTTGTCAATAGGGCAAAAAGAAACAAATAAATAAGCCCACCATAATCAATGAATCATCACTTTAGTGATTTAGTCTTTGGTTTGTTTCTTTGTTTTCAGACAATGTATTTTATTTGACTAGCCATATTTCAGTGAAAAGGGTCTCAAGAAATGAATGCCAACTCCTTTCTGGCATTTACTGGAATGTTCAAGGATTACCTTTCACAACTTTTTCAAGTGCTTTAGGATCTTATATTGGTAATGTGAGAAGATTTTAGAGAACAATGCAATGTTCATGTAAGCAGCTACTTTCAGTATTAGCAATTTCTTTATATATTGGGAGGACACAGTCATCTTTTCCAGATTTTAAGTAGAGTTATAAATATGAACTCAAATTACATTAAAAATGTGTCCAATAGCTTAATGTTTAATAAATATACAGTAAATAATCTACTATGCATTGAATTCAATATTTCAACTTCTTAATCAAAATAGATATTTCAAACTGGAGCACATTTTTAGAACTAATTCTTAAAAAATATTGAGAGTGAAATGAATGCTTCCAGTTGTGATTTAGGATTTATAACTGCTTTAGTGCTTTTTGTACTGCTGTGGATGAATTCTTGACCCTGGACAATACATTAAGAAAAGAGGTTTAACAGGCTCACAATTTTGGTGTCTAAGAAGTCAGAACAACATGGTGCCGGCATTTTGCAAGGATACTTGGCCACATTGCAACATGGGTGCTGCCTTCACATGGAGGCAGTGCAGCTCAGAAGGTTGTGCGAGAGAATTTACATGGAGAGAGGAATCAAGAGGGCATGGTGTGCCCAAACTTGCTATGTAGAACAGTTGGCTGCCATGAGAACTAAACTATCCCTGTGAGACATCATCTATTCCCAAAACCACCACTATTTCATGAGTGTAGACAAAACCTAACCTCCTTGCAATTGGCCCCAACCCTGTAAGGTCTTACCCGCTTCCAACACTGTTACACTGGAGACTTAAAACAAAATTTTGGGGGATAAACCATATTCAAACTATGGCCCTTACTGAAGAGCTTCTTTCAAGTCCATTGGAAATAGACAAAGAATCATTTAATCCAGATGTCACCAATTAATCTTGTACAAATGTAAATGAAATCATTTTCACCTTTAAGCTCAAATCCTCACTTGGATAAAGAATAGTGCCTATATTTCAAAGCTCTATGAGGCTTAAGATAAGATATTTCTATTACAATACTTAAAAAGCAAATGAACACTAAGCAAATATCAATCTTAATTATGCCTCAGTATCACAATAATGAGCTTGCTGAAATAGAGTTAAGGCATACCTCCTCTGCCTCTTACCACTTATCCTCCACTCAGCAAGGAATTAAAAGTGGCAAGTGACATTTGTGAATAGATTCATGGGTGGCAGTTTATATTAATAGTTCACCACTTAAAACAAGTGCACAATTTGTGAAGATGAAACAAGTGAATGAATATTTATTGGATTCTTGCTATATGACACATACTTTACTGAAAATTAGCCAAAACATAATGAATGCTGTTAGGAACAGAGACCATTGTAAGGTCTTGTCAGATATAGCAGGTTTCACTCAGGACCATCTAAGGGTAATAAAAAACTTCTGCTGAATGACTTTTGGCTAGGAGTCGTTTCAATTAGAATCACCTCATTTGCACTAAGTACAGGAAAGCCTTACTTTGTTTCTATTTAGATACAGAACCATGTATAGAATCCAAGATTCCTGAGTCCCAGATAAGTGCACTTTCCATTACAACTTGCAGCTGTAGGAATAAAAGAGAACAGTAAATGCTACTTGAATTTCATGATTTCCAATATCTAGTAGAGATGAATTCACTTGCTGCACCTGCTTGTTGTTTTATCATTCCATTTCCTGTCTCCCTTGTGAATTGGCCCACAGACACAACACCTATTTAAAACGATTGGATCCTGAAAAAAAATTTAAATTGATATTTCATACTCCATAGCTGCTTCTGCAGTGGTAATATCTCTGTTCTATGCACACTGAAAATTAAATCATTTTTAAACTAGCGTAGGGTCTGTCTAATAAAAACCCTTGTGAAATCCCACTGTATCTCCTCAGTAGCAGCTTTTCACAGTGCAGCGTTTAAGCTTTTAAAAAGCAACAGAACAAATGTGATTGATTATCAGCTCACTTGCCAGATTCTGCATTGAAATTAAAGAAAGTAAAAGCCTTTTTATGAAAGTGATATAACCACCTGCAATATAAAACCAATAAAATGTGTTCAGCTGTTTATGAATTGTCTTGACCCAGATATATAAAGTACCCTTCTATGTAAGATCCTTATATAGCAACTGATCAATCCCCCACCCTGACTGTGGCAAAACAGTAAAAAGCATTCCAAATTGACTAAAAGGTCAGAACACTCTGAAAGAACTCCATCACTGAAGCAAATATGAAGTTAGCCACACTTGTGATAAGCAGAATAAATGAAAAAAATGCAGCCAATTAGTATGTACACGGGAGACATTCTAAGAATTATTAGCTCATTAAAGACAAGTTCCCAGGACCTGACACAAAACTGCATTTGATCGGGTGTTCACTTGTCTTGCACTTATCTATTAGCCAACATCTTGATGATTTTGAAGGAGCTAACACAATTCTTTGCAAACTGCTATTTGAACTATGCATATCCCACTTTTACTTAGTATCTGAATCATTCATTTGTAATGGTTCCATATGGCATTTGTATATGCAACTCTGTTTAAGTAAACCCAACCAAGAGTTGTGTCATTTTTTAGTAGTAGGAGCCTTGGGATTTAGTATAAAGAGAAGCCAATCCAAACCTCGAATATATCTTTTCAAAGATCTGTTCTTTTTGGCAAAGAAACTTTCAGCAACAAAAACTACAAGAGTCTACAGTAGCATACTTTTAATATCAGAGTCTTCTGTCTATAGTTTTTCAAGAACATTCTGGGATCTTGAAAAATATTAAAATTTTGTACCTGTCAGTTACTTGAACTTATATGAATGAATAACAAAAGGGATGACTCTATTAAGTAAAAACACCATGTTTTTAAAATTCAACAACAGTGTCCTAGTGTAAACAAAGTGGTTGAAGTGGGAACAAGGTGAGCAAACAAAGTTTAGGGAGAAATCAATGACAGGTTACTGAAACATGGGTGTAACTCAGCAAGTTGGTTACAGGAAAGAAAGATATTTCTTTTTTATGGGAATCAGAGAACAAGGTTAAATCAGTAGTAAAAAGTAGAAAAATAAACCAATGATTTACTTAGTCCCCAGGGCTGGGTTAGATTTGGTCCTTTGATGTGGTTTATGCAGCCTCACATAGGCAGTATATAAAGACTGTGGCAGGTACTAAGACAAATTTCCAACTTGGAAAAATTGCACTTACTTAAAGCATGGCAGAATTCTTTGCCTTTAC
Organism: Dasyprocta punctata; assembly: GCA_004363535.1. Taxonomy (NCBI): domain Eukaryota; kingdom Metazoa; phylum Chordata; class Mammalia; order Rodentia; family Dasyproctidae; genus Dasyprocta; species Dasyprocta punctata. The sequence continues at coordinate 89,185 of RJWM01002716.1, forward strand.
ATGTGTGCAATTTTCTCTTGAAATTGTTTTATGAAAGCGCTATTCATTTATTAGTTGAGCGTTTTAAAATAAAGCAAAACTTACTTTCATGTAGTAAGCTTAATTTTTTAGATAATAATAAGTTCCATTAACAATGTAAATAATGAAATCAGGCAAATACCAGCAAATATATATCTATATATAACAAAATATTAAAGGACATAGATATAAAAATAAATAAAAACTCTTAAGTTCGATCCAATAATAGCCATGCTTCAGTGTTTAGGACAACCTTAAAATGTTAGTGAAATTATTTTAACTAATGACCACATAATAACAGGGTAGAACCTTAGCTTATGGGTAACTTGCTCTGAGATTGATCCAAAAGACAAGCAAACATTTCTAATAAATTTTAATGTGACAAAAGAACAATATCTTTCAATATGAGACATAGGTGACACCAAATGTCACATGGTCACAACTGAGTTTATGGTTCTCTCTCTCGTGCTTTGGCCATGTGGTTGATTGTCTACCAACAAGAGGTTATAGAGGAGATTTCATCTGAAAAGGCAGGGAAAAGTGGAGAAATCCCTTACTTAAAGCCAGATGAGGAAGATGTGTAAAATGGGAAACAGTGCAAAATTTTCCAGAAAAGCACAAACCAAATAAGGCTATAGCAGTGTGAGTGATAAATCTTTTTAAGGGCAATGCAATGTCATATTTCTGCAAAATCTTCAAAAGGGCACAAAAGCAAGTGTCAGTGGTTAGATTCCTTGTTAAAGTTGAGTAAAAAGAAGAAGATTCCATTGAGCCAATAGATACCAGTGATTCACTTAGTGACAGTGAAAGTCATCCCACATAATAACCTTCCTCTCTCTTTTTTCCTTCACACCAGCCACACAAATTTTCAAAGGTTAAGTGCAGGTTTTTAAATTTTCTTCATATTTTGAATTTTATTGTTCTGTATTATATTATAGTATTGTATTTATATGAATACTGTTAGTCATGGGGAAATTTGTTTTGATATACACTTGCTTTGTATTACAAGTGTATTTCCAGAATGAATTATACTCATAAACCGAAGTTTTCTGTATAGAGAGAGTAACCAAGACTTCCAATTTGCTTCACAACAATTTCTGGTAATTTGAACAGTTCTATGATATTTAATAGCAACACACATATATAGAAATCTGGTCAAAATTTGTGTCAAACCAACTTTGTGTCCTCTACTTTGAAATTGCATGGTAGAAAGATAGGCATTTCAGCAAATGCTTTAATTTTTTTCTTCAGAGTTGGACTATTTTGTTTTATTTTTTCAAATCAAATATATTTCAAGTTAAAATTTACATTGTCCTACTTCAAGGCTCATATATTCACATATGGAAGAAATATTCAAGAAACAAATGAAAACAATGATTCTTCTGGGTAGAGTTTCACTCATAGGTTCTGAATTTTTCTTCAAATGTGTATGTATTAGCAGAGCCCTCCCTCCAATTTGTGTTCTTTTTTAATAGTCAAGGAAAGGCTGAAGCAGTAGCAATATTGCCCTATTCATGAGCACTTCCTACTGGCACCTTCTGCAGATATTGCAAGAACAACTGATATAATGTTACTATATCTTAGAAAAATGCTTGCAGATGAGAACCTGGAAATAACTGTATCAATTCAAGTCACTCTTAACAGTCATCATCTTTTAAAATAGCAAATATATTAAACGATGTTCCCCATATAATCATAAAACATCAAACAAATTAGTATAGTACTTTATTAGTTTTCTACTGCTACTGTAACAAATTGCAACACATGTAGTGAATTAAAGAATGCAAATTTATTTTATAATTCAATAGGTCATCTATCTGAAATAGGTCACACTAGGTTAATGTCAAGGATTTAGCAGTGTTTGAGGTCCTTTCATGTGTATGAGGTGGGGAGTAATTTGTTTTGGTGATTCTTACAGTTTTTTCAGAATATTCACATTCCGTGCCTCATGGCCTTGTTTATCCTTTAGTTCCAGCAAATTTGCTTATCTTCTTTCTGTATTGCATGTTTTTCTAGACTTCTTCTCTAAATCCTGATTCTGTTTATAAAGACCCTTGTGGTTACAATGTTCCCATCCAGATCATCAAAGATAATGGTCTTATTTTAAGAATCACTGACTAGAAAGCTCAATCTCTCTCTGCCATATATCATAATATATCCACAGGTTTGGGGATTTAGGGTTTGTGCACTGCTATGGTGTGAATGTTTGGTTCCTTTCTAAATGTATACAGTAGTAGAATGTGCAACCATGAAAATGTGAGAGAAGAAATTCTGTAAGGTGTTACAATAAACAAATGTTTGACTCTCTCTCATGAAAAAATAACATTTGTAACTGACTTCAAGGATTGATATAAAAATAATGAAATGACCCATCAAAAGTAATCCATTTTGTAAAGGAAAGCTAAACAAAATAGTTGAGTAAGACTCCAGTAATTGTTTTACTGCAAAAACATCATTCAGAATAATTACTTACGCATAAGATACTTTCACAAGAGCAAAAGAAGCAAGAGGGATAAAAGCAAGGGGCTTTTGCATGAAAGAAAAATTTAAAAATGGATTTGAGAAGATAAGTGAATTGCCTGGGTCATATGATTTGTAGATGTTAGGCATTTTGGTTTTTAATTACCAATGTCTATGTTACTACAAGTAAGGCAGAAATGATGTTTCGTTTGAGTTCAATTTCAGGGGCTTCAGTAAATTAAGGTCAAATATTATTTTAGGAGGGTTTGAGTTGCTTATTGCTTATCATTTTTGCCTAATACCTTCTATGGATTTGTAAACCCAATTGTTTATAATTCAAGTGGGATTTTTTCCACTTAATATCAATATTCAATCATTGAATACTACAAATCCAAGCAACACAGAATTTCAAATCAAGTGAACAGGAAATCAACAGTGGCTACCATAATGTCTCTTTTTTTCTTCAAAATAGTTGTCCATATCTTCACACACAATGAATTCAAACAAAACAAAATTGTATAAAACCCATGAAAACAAAAGATTGAAAGGATTGTGGGCCTTCAAAACCAGACAATAGGAAAATGAACAATGGCTACAATAACGTCTCCTGTTTTCTTCAAAACAGCTGTCCATAGCTTCAAACATATTGAAACCAAATAATGGAAAAAAGACTAAAACCAATCAAAACAAAGAATAAAGGGATTATTGGACTTCAAAACAAAATGATAGAAAATCAGCAATGGCTACCATAATGTCTCATTTTCTACAAAGTAGCTGTTGATACCATCACACATAATAAAATCAATTCTTGTAAACCCTTTATGAGAAGTTCTAGGCATGTATAAGCCTATAGAGGGAAAAACAAAACAAAATACAAGAAAAACAAGAAAGACAAGAGACAAATAAATAACTATAATGAAGAGCCCAAAACCATAACAATACAGGCTTGCAAAACAAGGTGGGAGGAACATAGCAGGGGTAGTTATTTTGCATAGTTATCTTCAAAAGAGTTACTCAGATTACCAGATATAGACATGCAAAATTGATCTAACCCTATGAATACTAACAGCTTTGTTCCACAAACTAATAGAATTAGTAGTACAATCATCTTAGCTATCTTAAGTGTGTATGTATACAAATTTGTATCTTTTTTCTTTTCCCTCCCTTCTTTTCTCCTTGTGTCCATTTTTTTTCACTTCAGAGTACAATCTTGAAGTGCATCTATTTACCTGTAAATGTCTCAAGTTTATTCTTAAAAAGTAATCTCAAAGCTAAAAACTCCTATAATTGGAATAAAAAATACATGCACAGCACACTAGAACAGAGAAAAGAACTTCTCCATTTAAAGTTAGGTTTTTTGAATCAATTCAGTTAGAAAAAAAATAAATGAAGAGAAAGAGACAAAGGAAAGAAAGAGCAAAAGGAAAAAGAAAAAGAAGAAGGAAAGGAAAGAAAGAAACAAAGAAAGAAAGAAAGAGAAAGAAAAAAAAAGAGAGGGAAGGAAAGAGAGGGAAAGGAATCCAGCCAATCAGCGTAAATATTAGCAATATGGCAATTCCAGAAGGTGATGAAAAGAAAGACACTGACAATCTATTACACAAAATAATAGTAGAACATTTTCTAACTATTCAAGGAGATATGGAACTCCAAATTAGAAGCTCAAAAGATCAAAACTTGTTTCAATGAAAACAGATTTTCACTGAGGCACATTATAGTTAAAATAAATATAATATAATAAATATAGCAAACAAAGAGGAAAACCTAAAATCAGCAAGAGCAAAACATCATATAAAAAGCAAGAGCAAAGACATACAAGGGAATGCCCAATAGCTTTACAGCAAGTTTCTAGGAGAAAATGGGATAATATAGTCAAAGTACTGGCAAAACAAAACATAACAAAACAAACAAACAAACAAAAAAATGAGAAAAATCATCTTCAGAAAAACCGTCCTTCAAAATTAAAGGAGAAAAAGAAGTATTTCTCAGTTAAGAAGAAAGAAGGGAAATTTATCACCATTACTTCAGCATCCAAGAATTAGGTACAGGAATCCTACACTAGGAAAAAGAAAAAGTCTGAGAATTGTCATGTAAACCCACAAAGTACAAAGTTTACTAAAAGGACTGATGCATGGAAAAGAAAGGCAAATGAGCCAAAGTTTAGCATAAGGAAAATGAGTAAATAAATAAATAAATAAATAAGAAGAAGGAATAAAGAGTGTATAAAAAGAAGCAGAATATAGTTAGTAAAATGCCAGGAGGAAACTCATACATATTCCCAATATCCTTGAATGTAAATGAATTAAATTCACCTGTCTAAATACATAAACAGGCTGAACAGAGTTTTTCAAATGATTCAACTATATGCTGGCTGCAAGAAATTCATTTTAATTGTGATGATACACATGCACTAAAAAGGAAGTGTTGGGAATTATATATCATGTAAATGTAAGATAAAGACTAGCAGAAGTAATTATATCACACATCGAAGAATTCAGTGAAAAAAAGGAAAAAGAGAAAAATATGAAGTCATTATGCATTAAAAGATGATCAGGTAAGCAAAATATAATAATTTTGGATATAAAATATAAATATTGTGCACATATAATTGTAAATGTATATGCACCCATCATGAAACATCCAATATATAAAGTAAAAGCAAATATTATTGGATCTAAAAGGAGAGTCACTGTTTTAAGTGAAATAATCCAGATGTAGACAAACAAACACCAAATGCTGTCACTCATTGTGGAAGCTAACAAGACAATCTTCTAAAAGAATTGGAATGGAAGAGTGTTCCCTAGGATTTGAGAAGGGCAGGGGGAAGAAAGTAGGAAAGAAGTTCAAGGAGGAATCAAAACACAGACAAGCGGGATTAGCACAGCAAGGTAACAATTGGTTAAAATATATGACATATTTCAAAGTAAATAGTAAAAGAAAAATATGAAATTTCCAACACATAAAAATGAATAATGCTTGAAGAGGTAGCAAAACTTACTTCCCTAATTTTATTATCACACAATGTATACATGTGCCAAATTACCATAATGAATTCCATTAAGATATACATATATTATATCTCAATTAAATGGGTATATAAGGAATTACTTCAACTCAATAAATTTCTTATTTGACAAACTCATGGCAAACAATGAACTAACTTAGGAAATGTAGAAAGTTTTTCCATTAAGATTCAAAACAAAACAAGGATATCCATGTTTATAAATTCTGTTCAGCATAGTATGGGAAGTTCTATCCAGCACAGTTTGGCAAGAGAAAGAAGTAAAAGGCAAGCAAATTGGAAAGGGAGAAGATGAATCAATCCTACTAGCAGATTACAGCTTTCATTTCACATATTCTAAAAACTTCATTGATGAATTCATAGAATTAGTAAAATAATTTCTGTAAAGTTGAAGGAAGAAGCAAAATCAACATACAAAATTGGTACTGCTTCAATACACCAAAAGTGAACCATCTAAAAAAGAAACTGAAACAAATAACCTCATTTACTATAGCTACAAAATTACTTAGGAATAAATTTAGCTCAGAAAGTAATAGATCTCTGTACTGAAAACAATGAAAGACTTAAGAAAGAAAGTAAGAATGTAATTTTAAATAAATATCTCATGTTTATGAATTGGGAGATGTACTATTGTTAAAATGTCCATTCGATGCAATGGAATAAGCATATTTGATGAAACCCCTATTGGGGTGGATTGAAAGCTGGGTGTTGAGTGGTATGGTGCTGAGTAGGGGCTCCCACCCATGAATTGCTACCAACATAAAAAGAGAACTGGAGAAGTTAGTGTTGCTTGGTGCTGTTGGTTCTCCTGTTCCCGTGGGTTCTGAAGGAGTTTGTCAACCTTTCGTGATATGAGCTTGGCTATTATTGTCAGAGGAGCTTGGGACCTTGTTGCTGAGAATGGCTGTGGTTCACTTTGGGGCAGCTCTGGTCTTTACCTTGTGCTCCTGGCTACAAAGGGGAAGAAATGGGCTGCTCGGTCTCCAGGAGAAACTTGTCACCATGGCTTCCTGATAGGAACTCAAGTGTTGTCATGTTGGGAGGAGCTCAGAACCTCGTTGTCATTGAGGATGGCTGTGGTACTTTTCGGGGGAGCTCTGGTTCTTCTTTTGAGCATTGCTTCCTGGCTCCAATGTAGAACCCTCAGCTTGCTGGCACTGATCCTTCATCCCACTAGCATAGATTTTGTAGCTTCCCAGCGCAGATCCATGAAACACACTTGCATGAGTCCTTGTGGGCTCTAGGCCTCCAGTTGGATCAATGGGAGTCATTTTCATAGGCTCTAAGTCTACAGCTGAAGTCATGCAGTATGGTGCCATGGGATTCAGGCCCTTGGCTGGGGCTGGATTATTGTCTTGGTCTTCAGTGTGTGGACAGATTTCCTGGACTTTCTTTGTATTTGACTCTGTTGGTGAGTACTATAAATAATACTATAAATTATGTGTCTTATCTTCCTTGCAATCCCTGAGTACAACACTTGTCAAAACACTATGAAATTCGCTACAGAAATGGAACAAAAGTCCTCATATTGTATGCAATCACAAAAGACCTCCAATAACCAAAACAATCATAAGCAAAAAAGAAGAAAGCTGGAAGGATCAAACTACCTGACTTAAAGATACGCTACAAAACCATGGTAACCCAAGTAGTATGATACTGGCATAAAACAGACCAATTAAAGAGAGTATGGAGCACTGAATGCATGTGCTTACAGCTAAATGAGTTTCATCAAAGATTTCAAGAACACCTTACAGGTTAATGACCATCTTCAACAAACAGTACTTAGAAGCCTGGGTATTCACGTATAGCAGTATAATTAAACCTTATTTGTCAAACCCTGCAGAAAGGTTCATTTAAATAATTAAATATCCATACATCATTAATTTAAATACTTTAGAATGTGTTTCTATATTAACTATATTGAATAGGATTTATTGCCTACTCTTTCATGTTTAACACAATTAAGATTTTTTTCTTCTACTCACCCAATCCTATTGTGGCCCTCATGGACCATCAAGAAAATTCAATGATCCATTTGGCATCTACCATGTGGTTTCAACATTTCAACAAGTACATTACAGGACACGATAATGCACGGTGAGCTGGGGAGTCCCATTGAGCTTTTCATTGTCCTGATCCTCAGAAGTCCCACTCTTCAGTTATCTGCCTGGCTATGAAGGATATGAGCCTTTTTAGTGCCACCAGGAGCTTCATGGCTCCTAGCATAAAGATAGCTGCATACCGAAAAGGTATTCTCCTGTGAATGAGTAACTCTGCATTCCTTTTTCTGGTTCTGCCACTAAGTTTCTTTGAGATTCTGTGAGAAAAAGAAAAGAAAAACAACTTTTACTTCTATAGTTTTCAAGATCAGTTTTATTTTTCAGTAAAGGGTGACCAAAATTTTGTAGCTGAAACAGTACTAACTTTATATGACATGATATATTGTAAGGTGTCTTATTTAATTTCAGCTTAGAAAAACATACCAAATCAAAGTAGTGGTGACAATAATAAACGAAATTTGAAAAATACTAAAGTTATTTTTCAAGTTTCTTTTAGAATCTTTGCTATGTGACTTTTTATTGAATACAATTTATAAGAAACTCATACTATGAAAATTAAATTAAACCATTGTTAGATCTAAGATGGAACTACTTTGTATAAAATAGTGGTTTTTTAAAAATATGATAATGTGGATATTTGCATTGTTACTCTTGTGTACTGGTAGTCATTACCAACTTTTTCATTCAAATTCTAAGCCTGCTAATTATTGCAAATTTTATTGTAAAGTTCCTACTTTTATACGTGAGTTATATTTTAAAGTGCTGTTTATGTTATTATTAGTATATCACCAAACAACAAACAGTTGTAAAGTATTGCATTTCAGGGTCAGGCAACTCATTTAATATTTCACATTTTTCAAACTTAAAGTAAAGAAGAAAAGACATGCTAAGAGATAAAATATGGCCTTTCTGAGTGTTAGGGGGAGAAATAATCTTGTGAACCTAAAATGGAACCTAAGAAATGATATTATTTATAGAAGCCAGAATATGAAAGGAAATGCCAAGAGGTGTCAGAATTGATTGAAACACTCAACCTTGACAGCTCTGAAATTTGCAGGTTGAATACCTGCCACAATTTGTGAATGATTCTCTGCATTCTTAAACTACTTGGTTTAGGTAGCATTGCGATAGAAATGGATGAGAGAAGTCAAGAAACTCTAAGCCATATACTGGTACCTTTCTGTTCCTCAAACTTACTTTAGTACATTTTATTCTGCAATGAAAGTAGTCTGAAAATGTACGATGTTGACCAAAATTTCCCATATTGTTACTGTTTTCTGTGTTATACATGAAGAATTTCAAAGTGTAAGCAATCCCAAAGAACATTTTCTCATGAAGTTACTAATAATTTAAGTGACCTGTAATTGATATATACTGTTTTATGCAATGTATTCATTTACCTAATATTGTATGTGTATGTGGGTATAACAGTGTCCAATGCATGGCACAGAATATTTATTGGAAGCTTTATTAAATAGCATTAGCTGAAATGCAGAATGATTTAAATGATGAAGAAAATGATGATGATGATAATGATGATGAAGATGTTGATGATAAATGTAGTCACTAAAATAAAATGCTCAAAATGAAAGACTCTTTTGTTAAGGGAAAAGTAACATTAAATACTACCAATTGGATGCTTTCTGAGAGTTGAAATAAAACTGGATCGAAAATAAAATTATTTGATTTTAGTTAAATTAAACTAAGATAAATGGTAAACCAAAGAGATAGTTGTGTTCATGTAGCAATTCCTTTTAGCCTCTAAAATCTAAGTGTCACCATTAACATCTAAAATGCACACACTTTAAACATGTATACAGACTAAGCCACACATTTGTATAAATTATCTAAATATAGGAAGATCTAACTATAGCTTCTATATAATTTAGAAAACTTTTTGGAATATGCATCTGTGTTAACTTTAATTTTATTAAATTTAGTTGGTTTTCTTATAAAATGTGATTACACAGTGAAAGAGAATGGTCATTATAACTGTGCTCTTACTGTAACCTCCACAGTAAATGATGATATTTCATGACATTGAAGCCTGCGTGAGCGGCAGTGTCTTTCTCTGGAAAGTCTTTTGTTAATGGAGAACAAAAGAATCATAATTACACTTTTAGAGAAAGGCTAATAGTACACATTTCTATGAGCAACTTCAGAAGACATCATCATATGATATTTTACAGAGAAGAGTTCTAGAGTTCACAGGCATAAGAGTATTTATCTAGGAAGTAAAAATCACGGCTAGGGAAATAGAAGAACTATGTGAGAGTTAATATAAAATATTAAAATAAGTGATTGGGATAATCTTTTATTCTAATTTTTATTGCATTACAGCAATTCTAACAAGGTTATTTAGTGGTTGTTTGTTTTTCTATCATATTGTTTTGTTGTTATTTTTTTCTTCTTTTGTGGTAACATGTTATTACTGTATATGATTAAGAGGATAGATACTTTATTGCATATGTATTAAGGGAAATTAGCTATATAATTGAGAACAAGTTATACATGGAGACAAAATCTGTCTTAAACTCTTTCTATACAAAATTTCTCATTTATTTAATTCTTTTAACATTTACTAAGTCATTATTTTTTGATTCATTTTGTTAAAGACCTTGATACTTTAAAATATTTCAGAACTTCAAGAGCAATATAATTCTACCTTATTAGTAATTATAATAGGGATGAGTAAATTTGGTCTACTTCTAAACATATTAATTTTTTAAATATATTCTTGCTATAAATAAACTTCCAGTTTCTTCAGAAATTCTTATGTTTTCATATAACCTTTAAATATGCATTTTATAAAATATTACAATAGTATCTATAATTATTTAGTGTCACACTAGAACATGATTATATTTTGTGAAGTTGAGTTAAATCTTCAGTCACTTAAAAATAAAGTTAAAGTCAGGATGTTTCATAAAATAGACGAAGGTGGGCTAAGAAATTTATTACCCCTTTTAAGCAAACAAAACTAATAGATAACTTATGATTTTCAGAAAAGATTTTGGTGTCATTTAAGAAAGTATAAATGAGAATGTTACCAGTTAAAGAAAAGAATTTAGTTGTTTGTAACACAAAATATTAACATCCAATTGCATATAAACCTAAATTACCCTCAATGTTTTTTCTAAAATTTAAATTTCTCTACTAGTAGAGCAAAGGTGATTCAAGTGACCAGCACATTAGAATATACTGATTCAAATTATATAATCCTTATGTGTTCTTACTTATTGTTATTTTAAATTACACCAAAGCAAAAAAACTCATAATAATATCTTACAGAATTATGTGTTAGCCTCAAAGTCAAGCTCAAGAAAGACTATTATTTAAATGTTTTCTGTATCGGGTAATAACTAGAAAAAAAAATTTTTAGTCTAGTACTGTTTGTATAACTTTTGTTTTCTGAGGTGTCTCTGTTTTGTGATATGTGACTGGAAAAGTTTTAAATGTTGCTTCCCCTTCTTCTTATGCCAACATCTAGTCTAACTGAAAAGAAGACCAGCTACTCCCAAGCAAGTTTCTTCCTCTGGGAATCCACAGCCCTACCCCTCTTACTAACCTCAATAAAATCTCAGGCCAATTTCTTTCATGGCTCTGGCAAGCCATTATTTACCTGCTGAGAGGCTTGCTCAGGTTTGTTAAGGGCCTCAGTCAGGGAAAGAATAAATTTTTTCATAGTGTGTGTTTGTATGTGTTCATTAAACTTCACTTCAGAAATAAACTTAGGTTGAGTGAACATTTGACTTAGCAGGTGACCATAATATTCATTCTTCATTCATCACATTGCTTTGTACTTACAAAAAACTCAATCAAAAAGCTAGCAAAGAATAGTCTTTGTTCTTAAGCACTCCAGTTTCTGTTGAGGTCAGTGATAGTATACATAAAGTTAAAATAGGGTATGAAGACTATGGTATAGAGAAAGGCATACTAATTCTCTAAATGTGAGAAAAAAAATCAGAAATACATATGCCTGTGAGGTGAAAAAGGCCTTTGTGGATGACTAAGTTTTAAAAGATGAATGAGGAGCCGGGCGTGGTGGCGCACGCCTTTAATCCCAGCACTCGGGAGGCTGAGGTAGGCGGAGCGTTGTGAGCTCGAGGCGGGCTTGGGCTACAACGCTGCGCAAGGCCGACCTGAGCTACATAGTGCGACCCTGCCTCAAAAAACCAGGGCCGGGAGTTTGGCTCAGTGGCTTAAGCGCCTGCTCTGGCAGGCACAAGGCTGTGAGTTCAATCCCCGGTGCCGCCCAAAAAAACAAAACAAAACAAAACAAAAAAAAGATGAATGAGTCATCCAAACAAAGTATTACCATAGTATTATTCAAAAAATAGAAGGAATATGAAAGAACACGGAACCTTTTGATAAGCAAATTTTAGATTACACAAATTACAAAGTGATTTTCCAATACTATAAATTCTGCCAGAAATTAGAGACTGGTAAAACAATGAGGCTTTATATCAAATGCCAGATAATCAAATGTCTAATTCACAGATCTCTAGATTCTAAATTTTATTACTATTCTTTAATTACATAAGGAAGATTATATAACTAAATAATATTACTTCATAACTGCATAATAGAGACTATTCTACTTTGTGTGTGACCTGTGCTACATTACTCATAGTTCATAAAAATAAAATTATATGGCTGGCTAGTTTTTCACTCAAGGCACCAGGAAGGAATTACGAGTATCCATTAAAAATTTTTGACATAGTTTATGCCTACATACAACTAGTGTTTTAATGAATCAAGTGTATTTTTCCCTTTCTTTACACAAAAATATCAAAAATATTTTCTCAAGCATATAAATATTTTTTCACTCATGTCTGGTCCTTTTTCCTGTCAGGTTGAGTCCCCTTCCACAGCTAAGCACAGCAGTTTCTCCAGCTGTGTTCCATGCTATGAAAGCAGGAGTAAATGGGACCTTTTTCTTTTTTTAATTTTAATTTAAAGATAGTAAAATCCAACAAAACATAACAGAACAAAGTCAATCAAAACAAAGCAGTAGAACTGGTACAGAACTTCAAAGCAAGATACTAGGAAAACAATAGCTACTATAGTATATCTTGTTATCTTCACAATAGTTGACCATTCCATTAGGCATAGTAAAATCAAACTAAAAACAAAACAGAATAAAACCAATCAAAACAGAATATGAAATAAAGCAAAAATAAATTAATCAGAATAAAGCAAAATACTAAGAACATTCTTGGGCTTCAAAGACAAGACAGAAATGAATCCCCCATATTTACCACATTGCATACTGTCATCCTTCCAAGAGATGCTCAGACTGTCAGCCCCAGACCTGCAAAATCAACCTGACAATATAAGCATTTAGTTGCTTTATGTACCTTAGTTGCTATCAACTTAGTCGGTCCTCTGAACCAGCAGGTTGCTTAAGGGTGTGTGTGGGGGAATTTTGATTCTCAGCCCACATGTCAGTAGGTGCATGGGAGGCATAGATCTTTCTCTTCATGGAGTCCACGATGCTCACACCACTCACCATGAAGGCAGGCTAGTTGTCTTCTGGTTGGATCCTCCCTCTAAATGGGATCTTTTCAATGTGTGACTTTCCAGCTAACGGCCTAGGAGGTCATCATAAATTCCAGGTGTTACTGCTGGTGAATGGAGCAGCCTCCTTCAGCCTGATGCTGAATTCCTACATTGTGCATGGTGGGCCAAAAGACTCAAGAGTTCTCACAAAGAGAGAAAAAATGCATTGGTATTGGTTAAACCACTGAGATTTCTGAGATTTCAGAATTTGTTGAATTAGTATAGCATGTAAACAGGAATCAATATAATTCCTTAGTGAGAAACACCTAAATACTAAAACAATTTAAATGTTCAGCAATTAAAAAATAGAAATGGAATATTATAACAACACTGCTGATAATATCTTCTGAAACTTATAAACTGACCATTTTTCATATCAATAATTTGTTTTCAAGGGAAGTTTAGTTTTTTTAAGGATATATCACTCTGATGTTTCTGAGGCAATAAAAGCTTTATGGTTTATTTTTAAAGGTATCATAAAAGACAAATGACTTCTGGATTTTACAATGGACAGACAGTACTTATAATCAATGCTATGAGGTAAAATTTCATGATTGGAATAGCATTTGGTCTATTTCAGCTTTTTAAATTGTCTATACATACAAAATTTTTTAACCTATACTTTTGAAATGACTATATTGCATAAAATAGATTAACCACTGGATTCTTCTTTCTCTGACTAGGTAGCCATCCTCGTATCTCGATGTAACCTTTTGGATGCAAATTTTATTAAAATTAATAGTAATATATGAAAAATTGTAACTCACTTTTCCTAAATATCTGCATACTTAGCTCCCTCATTTCGCTTCAGGTGTCATTGTAAATGTCACTTCTACATAAAAGCCTACTTTTACCACTTTATTTGTCTTTTGCAACTAGCAACAGTCATGATGCTATGTGTCACATTTTTGGAAAGTTGCATATTGTCTGTCTCTTCCACTTGAAAGTATAATTTACAAAGGTAGGTAGCTTATTTTATGGGGCATCATATCTTTAGCTCTAGTTTAGCTATCAACACATGACATTTATGCAATGAATGAATAAAAAAGCATAATAAAACAAATATCTGTAATGAATATTTTATGAGCCTTTCTCTTGGAATTTAAAATTATATTATTGTCTACCTCTAGTGGCTAAAACTATAAATCAGTAGATTACCTTTTCTTTCTTTTTCAAGCAGGAATATCCTAAAAGTGAAATATTCAAATGTTTTGTTAGCTAATATATTTCAGTACCACAATGTTTCTTGAAGGATCCTTCTATGTTTTATATGACTGGCAAGACATAAATGGATAAATCAGAACTTTTTTTTCCCCCAAGAACTTTTTCAACTTTAAATCAAGTAAAGCAGTACATTTCTATGTTGTTTAAATCACAGCTGGAACTATTTATTCTAGACAAGTTTTGATCACAAATAGCAGATTTTGCTTCTCTTCTCCAATCCCTTATTTATAGCATCAAAGTGACATTAAAAGTGAGTCAAGGAAGTATGTAGAATTAAAATAGAAATAATAGCAGTGATGTTACTCATGTTGTTTAACTTGCTGTAAGTCCAAATTTAAGGAAAACTTATAGAACAAATTTGAATGATGTAAAAATAAAATGTTGAGTCATTTTATCACGTCTTAAATTTTCTAACATTTTGCAGTATGCATATATGAATTTAATGAAAAAGTGAATTAACTTTTACCTAACTCTATTTTGAATGGAAATAAACCTTACAAAGGTTATGTAAAAGTAGGCATGGCCCCTTTTGTGATACCAGAAGAACCAAAGAAAAGAATGAATTTGCTCCTCTTGCTTCGCAGAGAATCAGGAAATCTGTAACACAAGGTAACTGTAATATATCAACAGTAGTTCTAGTTGGAGTGTTCACGCATTTCATCTTCAAAATGTTTAACCACTAAATATTGTTTTCTTTTCTATCTAACTTAAAGTAAGAACTTTTTCTTACTCCACCTTCTGCTTTTAAGGGAACTTGACATTCTCTCCGTAAGTGTCCAGTTGTAACCTACCAAGATAACAGTTTTAATGATTTATCTGGACAGCAGCTAATCAATTTATAATGCAAGTGTTGGAAAGACATCCTCTGTTTTATTCATGACTGCTATCCAACAAACACGTGGCTATTTGTATAGTCACACAATGATCCCATCCTCTATCTATATGGAGTAGTATAAAATGTTGGTTGAATTGCATAAATTACAGTAAGTCACGTGAAATAACCCTTCTGAAGGCAATTATGGTGTTTGAAACACTACATTTGATTTCATATAAATGTTGTAGTGAAGTTGTCAATAATTTTAAAGGTGACTTAGTCAGATAACCAACCCGAGATCTCAGTCTGAATCTCTTTTGCCTTAGTCTTCAGACCACTGATCATACTGATGGTGTTTGTATTTAGTCAGGAATGTATAGACACTACAAAATTTTGGGAATCATAGTCATATAGAGTGAGATTTAAAGAAATATGGAATGGGCTAAGGAAGTGAAGATGTGGAAATAGCAGAAAGATGTTGGGCACTTATTAATAATTTTATCCTGAATCACAGGAGTGAAGAAAGTAGAGATCAATACATATTTAGTGGAGCAGAAATAACTGACAGATAGGACCAAAAGTCAGGAAAAGACTGAGAACATATTAGGTATGATGTCTACCACAATCTCATTCAGTTCCCTTTCGCTTTCCAAACACTACACACTATGCTCTAACCAGCAAGTTCCTGCCTGGAGGCTAACAGCTCCAATCACTCTGGAAGGCACTGAGATGGAGTTGTTTGTGTACAGTTGATCACAGAATATTCAGTACACCTCTGGGATGCAATGGGTCTACAGTCTCTCTCTTGGAAGTAGGGGGAGAAGAAGCAATAAGTAAGAGATGTAAAACAGATAGTGATGATAGTTTTAGATAAGGACTTCGAAATATTTATCTTAAGATATTTCCATTGACTATTTAAATAATCAGAAAGTAAGCATGAATAAAAACCATCTGTATTTTACAAAATTGCAGTAGACTTAATGACAATTTCTCTTTGGGGATGCATTTCTACAACTAAAGCAATTCTGAAACAGGTATCTGTTTTAAGATAATGAGACCTTTCAGAGGCTAAGTTTTATTGTATTATAAATAAGTATATATCCTCTTTTAAATTGAATGAAAGATAAATTATTCATAATGAAGTTGGTGCACTGAGAAAATTTGAATTTTAAATATCTTGTGATAGTGAGAGTTTAAAAGAGCTAAATATTTTTACATAGATACCTGACTTTATTAGAATGTAAATCTAAACTTGTTTTTTTTATGTTAGGTATTATTTATCCCAATTTCTTTCCTTAGGTTTTTTTGTTTTTTTCTTTGCAACACACGTTTTTATTTCAACACTCCCTCTCAGTGAGTCTTTGGACAGGTGGGAAACATTTCCCTAATTTAGATGCCTCATTCATAAAATAGAGAGTTAAAAGTTGTAAGGTTTTTAAAAGTGTGTGGCACATATTATGATCTTCTTATTGTGAATAGTATCAGTATATTATAATGGTTCAGATCTAAAATGTCCCCCTAAATTCTCATGTGCGCTGAGTGTGAGCTCTGGAATTTGATTTAGGTAGGACAGTGCTAACTTGATCAAACAGTTAACACAGTGAAGTGCTCATAGCTAACTTGGCTGTTAGGAACTGGAAGCTAGTTACAGGAATTCAGTCACCAGGGCTTTATCTCTTCTTGCGCTCATTCCCTTTCTCACTACTTTTTGGCTACCAGGAAATGATTACCTGTCTTGCATGCCTTCCGTTATGTTGCTTCTGCCTTGCAGCTAGGCAACTATGTACTGAAACGTTTTAAGCCTTGAAACAAAAGAAACTGTTATGGATTAAAAACTGGTGGTCAAGCTAACACCAGCTGAATTAAATCGGCATGATTCTGAGTGTAGATGGCCCACCTGAGGAAAGTTGCCAGCATAGAGGCATGGAGAAGAAGAGCAAGGGGTTCTCCTAAGTGTTGCTGTTTCGAGCCGATGGTTCTCCTGGAGAAGCTTGTCACGCTGGCTTCCCCAATATGGATTTGGCCATTATTGTCAGAGGATTGCGGGACCTTGTTGCTGATGGTGGCTGCAGTTCACTTTGGGGACGCTCTGCTCCTTACATTAAGCATCGCTTCCTGGCTCTGGAGGGGAACCTGTGTGCTGGAGAAGCTTGTCATGCTGGCTTCCTGACCTGTACTTGACTGCTTTCATCGTCGGAGGAGCTCAGGACCTCGTTGCCACTGAGGATGGCTGTGGTACTTTCCAGAGGAGCTCTGGTCCTTATTTTGAGCATGACTTCTCAGTTCCAGTGCAGAACCCTTAACCTACTGCACAACTCCTTCACCCCACTGGCATAGACTTTCTAGTTTCCACTGCTGACCTTTGGCCTTCCCAGTGCAGATCTGTAAAACAGACTGGCATGAGTCCTTTTGGTGGACTGTTAGATTTCCAGTTGTATTTGTGGGAGGCATTGTCATGGACTTTGGGTCTTTAGCTGGAATTATGCAGGACATTGCTGTGGGATCCAGGCCCTTGGCTGAATATTCTGGGTCTTTTGTGTTGTGGGCAGATTTCCTGCACTTGCTTGTATTTAACTCTGGACGACCATCATAAAACAGTATTATAAATTCTGCGTCCTCTATGTAATTGTTCTCCTCGTAACGCCTGACTGCAACAGAAACCTTTTCTTATTTAAGTTATATATGCCAGGTATTTATTTAGTCTCAGTAACAAAAAGTTAACAACTCATGTGACTATCACAATTATCACTATTTTTATATTATGATAAGCTTTGCTTCTATATTATGATGACGTTATTCCTAGTTCCACGTTGATAATATGTTCAGAATTCAAAGATAACGATGAAGACAGGTAATTTTTAAAACTTATAAGAGTCACTGAAGGAAAAGTAGGATGCTTAAACTGGATAGTTTGAGAAGCGCAAACTGAGAGACTTGTGTGTGTAAGGAAGGGATAGACACAACAAGACATGGTTTTCATATCCACACCTAAACTGAAGGGCAAGGAAATTTCTGGAACTTAGGAAGAGAGAGCTGCATGAGTTGGCTGCTTGACAGAAAATGTAATGTTCCTCACACGGAAGACTAAGTAAAATCCACAGCAAACCCCAAGAGAGGAAAGCAGAAGAATAAGTAGTTAGACATATCCATGTCCTTTTCTCTGATTTCGTCCTAGTCATCCTTATTAATTGAATTTAGATTTTACCAAAAAGACAAAGAGAAACTAAATGAAATTAATGTAACTCAGTTTCCTGGAACTCCCTGTAGGATGGGAAGTGTTGAGTTTATCCAGAGGGACTAACAGATATCCTGGACATGTGCTTTACAGTGATTATCTGATTGATGGAGGCCTAAAAGATTATCTCTTATTATATGTAAATATTAGCCAAATTCTCAGGTGTAAATTTAAATTAATTTAATATATTGACAGAAGTAAGTATATTCTGTGCTGCTTTTCTATTAGGAAACATAGTATTTACTTTAGACTAAGTGAAAATTCATGTGCTTTAATGACATTTGTGCATAAATTTTGGAGCGCATATTTTTGTTTTAGTGAAAAATGCTTTTTTATGACTGTTGAATGTCTCTGGACAATTTCTATATTTAGGTTTGTTTGTTTTGTGAGATGATGTGAATTTTTATATTTATAAAATGTTATTTTAGGATTAGTTGGATACTATTTATTCAAATGGATAAGACAACATCACTCAATGTCCTTCCTCTGAAAACTTTGATAAAAAGGAGCAGAGTGGTCATAGAGGCAAAGTTAAATTTAAGGTTGGACTCAATAATATGACTCCATTGCACCAAGGCTGACCAGGTTCTGACCTCTAATGAATGTTCAATCTTTCAGTGCCAGAAACCAACACTGAGTCTCCTGTATGACACCAAAGTTTCACAAGGTGATCATCTGGTTATCTGGTGTCAGGTTAGTTATAGTGGACCATCATAGAAAGAATTAAACTTTGTTCTTCTTGGTTTAGACAGTATCAAAGGATATGAATTTGTCTTTTTTGCAGGCAAAGCTTCTAACAAAACTAATTATGGACTTTCATAATCCACAGATTCCTTGTATACTATAAAGATTTCTCACACAGCATTGATATTGATTAAGGATATTATGTAATGACAAATAAGGTCCAACAGTGGGCCCCCTAAAGGCTAGGTGAGTGCTTTGCCAGTATTCTTATGACCTAGAAATGGTCTTTTGATGATTTAGTTATAATATTTCCTAGGTGGCGCTCATTTGTTGAATTGGATCAAGATTCTCCAGAAGGATATATGTACTCTGAATAAATCTACAGTTTGTTTTATTGTTTTTCCCACAGCTGGCATTCACATGTCCAGGAATCCAGAAATTAAAGGATGAAAATTGGGAGAGCATCATTCAATATTACACCTAGTGATATAGTGGAAATATATGAATATATATTTTGTGAATACATATTTTGCCACCTTACTCTGCTGACCTTGATATCTTAGATTCAAAAAGAGGAATACTTGCCCTATTTGACAAAACACTGATTTTATGGAGAAGAAAGTAAAAGCTGGTTCCAGATCATTATAAGTTTCTCATACCTGAAACTCAGAGATAAACCAAGCAGTTACTGTGCTGGCTTGGGTGATAGATCATGACTACCAGAGGGAAAGTTGGTTCTTCTATAGTGATATAATGAAGAGCAGGTATATATGTAGGTCCTTTAGTATGTTCCTTAATATTATCATGTGCTGTGATTAAAGTCAACAGAACTCTAAAATGTTCCAATCCAAGAAAGACTAGAATTGATTCAATGCTTCCAGAATGAAAATAAACTGATTCTTGGGGCATCCAACTTTTTGGTATCCTTCTGTCTTTGTTAGGTAGAGCTACCTTTCTTTCAGTAAATTCTTCCCACTTTTTTAAAAAAAGACATTATTTGTCAAATAAGAAAATAAAGTGAGAAGTTATAAAGGATGAAGACTATAGTTTATATGTTTCTTTCTTGTTTTGTTATGGTTCTTTATACACGTATGTTTTATCTCCTTTTATTTCTTTGTCACTTAAAATAAAATGTGTTGACTTTATATTCTTGTGCTTAATATTGCTAATTTTACCACATAATGTTACATTAGGGGATAGTAAGGAGAAGAATAAAGACCACTTGTGGGCTTGACTTCTCTTTAAAGAAAGGAATAAGGACGTTTTGGTTTGCATGCAGAATACTTGTAACATTTTAGAAGAAAAATGATCTTGTTATTGCTATATATTGAGATTACATGTGGTTTAAGTAGAGGTGTAGGGGTGGTAAATTGACAGTGGTTAGTGGTGGTTAGTGTTATGTGTAAATGTAAATAGACTAAAAGTATTCATATTTGGTCAAATATCACTCTGTTTGTCTGTGAAGGTGCTTTGGAGAGGTTTATCATTTTGAATGAAAGGAATCATTAGGCTAAAGACTAATTTTTGTGGACCTAGCCTGTTAACTGAAGACCTGTGTTAAACAAAAACTTTGACCCTCCCTTAAGAAGGAATTTCTCCTGCATCACTGAAATGATCTTGGTTCATGAATTCTGTATGGTGTCAGGTCAAATTGAAATATTGACCCTTCTGTGTTTTGTGCCTGCTGAGTTTTAGATTAGCACTTATGGTACCTACTATAGATGCACATATGGTGTCCCTCTTTATTCTCATAATTAAAATCTAGTGTTAGACAGTAATAAACAAAAACCTCATAAATGAATGTTACAAAGACGTAATCAATGCATATGGAAAAAAGTGAAAGAGACGCAAGTTATTCCTAGATGATTTTGGAGGACTTCAAAACCCAGTTAAAAACTGATACATATTGTGTAAGTGGTACAAAATGCCACCAACCACTGAGACAGAAAAATATGTTTTGAAACAAATAAATGCCATTAACATACAATGGGGAAGAAGACCATAGCTGGTTAAGAAGACTGACCCTTTTGCAGATGAAATTTTAGTTTTAGCGAGTAATAGAGACTTAAAAAAAAAAGGAGATTAAACTGTTAAAAGGCTTTGAATTCAATCAGGAAAAACATGAAAATGTCCTCTGGTTTAGATAAACCATATCGAATTTATGGACAGAGAAATGACAAGAACAATATTTTGTGGTGACACTATGACACTAGACTTCTACAGTGACTACAGTTATTGTAGTTTTCCAAATGGGAGTTAAAGCAATGTAAACTTAGGAAAAAACATTGTAGATGGGAAGGTCACAAAAGTTTGGAGAAACACTTTTCAATAGAGAACCAAAGCCAGAGGGTTCTGTGCTATTTAGTTCTTTTGCGTAATATTCTTGGTGATGTTAGGCACTTCCATATTTGCTTTTTTTTTTTTTTTTAAATCACAGTTTTATGTAACTTTGGAAAATAGGTAGAGGATGAAAGCTTTGCTTATCTTTAGAGGGCAATATATCAATATTATTCTGTTTCTACTTTGACTAAATCAGAAAGTGAAGGGGTGAAATAAATCTGATATGTGTTAATTTTAGTGATGTGTGTTAGTTTTAGTGGAACGCTGTATCACTGCTTCACCAAAAACTCTGATTAACTAATTTAACTAGAATTATCTTGAAGGTGAGTGCTTACAGGTAGAGTGTAATTGTGAAAAATGAGTCCAATGTAACATACATTTTTACATGCTTAATTCTGGGAAAGTGTGATGGTTCTGGTTAAATATGAGTTGAAGAAAGAGAAATGATTCACTTTGTTAGTTCACTGGGCATCTGAAACTAAAGAGCAGTATAGCTTTTCAAAAGATGATAAAATAAAGAAAAGTGCATGTTGGCACTTTTGTTGATGAGAAAAGTTATATTAAACTTTTTGTAAACATTAAACCTTGCAAATTATAGATTAAATGTATAAAATACATAATTTATCTTATACTATATATATTTGTTACAAACAATCTCACCATTAATTTTTTTGAGAAAATCAAACTATTATAGAGTATTCCATAAGGACTACATATAAGATTATGAAAAACTTTCATACCTAAAAATATCTATAAGTTCAAATTTTAAATAGTCTTTAAAATTAATTTAGAAGTAATTGTGACCAAATGGCAAATGGTTAGAGTATCAGATTTCCAAGTGTTGGATGATTATCAGTGAGTGAAAAAGAATAAAATGCATTGAATCAGTGTAAAGAATAGTTACAATGGTCAGGAAACATCTTTATTGATTTTGTCTTTATGTGGTAAGTGGGAAAGCATGAAGCCAGATGAATGATTCTAGGTATTTCGAAATTTCTGTGACTGGTCCCAGAGGATGAGAAGGTGAGAAGAACAGAAAAGATGAAAAATGTAAAAAAAAAACCTTTAAGATTATAGTTTCCATTCATATACCAAATAACACAACACAATTTTGAATCCAATTTTGAGCTCTTCAGTCTCATATTCAAGGTTTTCAAAAGGTTAGACTCTCGTCACCTTAAGATTATCTTCACGCTCATAGTCTCTGATACTCTGATTCACAGTTAGTCTATCCCAAGTTTAGTTTTAAAAGAACCAAGTAAAGGCAATTTCATTACTGAAGTTAAAGGACAAAATATGTAACTAATTCTGTGTCTCTTTTTCATCTCCCAATATTCTTTTGAATTTTAGCTAAGTCTGGATCCAGTATTCTGTTGATTTTCATTTTATTCATTATTTTGAAGAAAAAGAGTATGTGTTCTTTATATGCATTCATCTAATACTTTTGAGACCTGAGATTATTCTTCACTTTAGCATTCTTCTCAACTCCATGTATATTCTCTTAATTGATATTACTCTAAAATTTGAATGCATCTACCTTCATCATAAACTCTCCACATGTTTTTTTCTTTCTTTCTCTTACCTTAATCATTTGTTCAATGATTGAACAAGGTTTTATTTCTGAATCCTCAATAAAGATCCAAAACATAGATTAAAGGTCAAAAAGACACAAGTCCAGGCCTGTGGCACTGCTCAGTGGTGAATCACTTCTTTAGGAAACCTATGACACTGAATTTGATCTCCAGAAATGGAAAAAAAAAGAATCAAGTTCCCCCTCCAGTCCTACATCCAGAAAGGTATTAACACTAGAAAAATTTGTGGTAGTTGAAGCAGTGATATCATTATATGACACGAAGTGTTTTATTCTGAAATACTTATTGGAAGCAATGTTTGGAAAGTTGAAGATCTGAACAAAAACAGCATTTTTCTGATTATTGTTAGTCTCATCATTCATTGATTTGGCTACTCTAAGAGATAATTACTGTGTATTTTAGCTATGCAAAATATTTTTTAAAGTTTCAATTAATTTAAAATTGTATGCTTACTAAAGGTATTTCTAGGAAGGCAAATAATATAGAAGTTATAAAAATACTGAGAGCTAGAAAGAATAGTATATAAAAGATACATTAAAAGAAATTCATTAGGTGGCATTATGGTTTCGCTCTAAAATGTCCCCTCAAAGCTTCATGTGTTCAGTGTTCAGTGGGGCTCTTGGAAAATGATTGGATCATGGGGACCTTGAACTCACCACTGGGTTTAACCACTGATAAAGTCCTAGTAGAGTGTTCTGTGCGACCTACTTGAAAACGGTGGATGCCACAAGTGACATTTGGAGGATAAGTGTGCTGATGGCACTGTTCTCTTGCTCTGCTTCCCAGCTTCTCTGAAGTTGGTACCTTGTTCTATTTCATTCCCAAAATGATAATTGTGTCTTGAAACTAAGCTAACTATGGACTAAATCTTCTGAAACCATTAGCCAAATTAAACCTCTCATCTTTTAAATCATGCATTTTGTTGAACATTTTGTTTTAGCAGTGGAAATCTGACCATTACAGATGGTTTATGATAATGGTCTAAAAATTCATGTTTGACACTAATGTGCACATTTTTCTGTATATAAAGAGGTGAAAACTGATAATTAGCAGTTCTCACTGCAGAATATAGTTCTGGTAAGCTTATTTGAAAAGGATCAAAGAAAGTAAGACAAAAGCTGGCAAATTGCTTCTAAGTTATGCTTATTTTGTTTATGCTAATTTGTTCTACCAAAAACAAAAAATTGCTCCTCTAATTGACATTTCAGGACTATTAAATTAAATGGAATATACAGACATAATATACAGACAGGAGAAAAATCAACTACTTTAAGCTGTGGAAATACATAAATGTTGAGAGGTATACGAGGTTTGATGTAAGTAATTGTGGAGAACATAATTGAACAAAAATCCCAGCTACTGAATTATGAAATATCATCAGTTGTTAACATTAAGAATATGTTTCTCAATAGGTATTCCTAGCCAGTGAATGAGCATGGCAGAAATATTAAGGCATTCACATTCCTCAGGGACTCTGGATTGCTCCTATTCCGTGTGGTTTGAATTCATGTTTACACTAACCTCTTAGAACTACACTGTGCCCATTTCTTAGAACTACATATGCTTCTACTTAATCTTTTTTTTTTCTTTTACTTATTCCTTTAATCAGAATCAGACCATTGTGGGTCTCTTTCCTTTCGCCAATCCTTTCATCTTTTTGTAAAGTCATTGTCCTAATAAATCTCTGGCAAAATTAATACCATTTGAATTTCTCCTTTTCCAAAGATGACAAACTTATGATGTCACTAGAATTATTAAAAAAAAACCTTAAAAAACCTTTTTAAATTTCTAACTTTTAACTCACTTAAATTATCATTTCAGAATAAAAAAGGGAAGGAATTACTAATTAAGAAATGAGTCCTGTCTGTGACATTACCACAAAGAAGTCTACTTGCTGTGGGTTAGTGTTGCTGTTGTACCTCTGTGGCTCTTGTCCTTTCCTTTGGGTACACCAGTGTAAAGGAGAGCTAAGCAAGTGGGTTACTATTTGCTCTTTAGGTATGGGAAGAGAGAAAAGAAAGACCCAAATTAAAAGACATAAAATGAAATGGTTTGTGTAGTGCAAAGCATGACCACCTATGCAGAGAAAAGCAGAGTATGAGGAATAATCCTGAGGCCTGAGAAGACCTTTGGGCATGTCATTAGAGAGGCCTATGAAAGGTTTTACCCTTCAGCACTTAGAAAAACAGAATATCATATCCACATATTATTCCAACTAATCATCAAATACATATTTGCCTAAATATTCCTACTGTACCATTAATTTCATTGAAAGTCAGTAAGATTTTCTTCTCAGAGGCATAGGATGATAAATTTCTTTTTCCTTCCACAAACATCACACAGAAACATTAGCTAAACTAAGCCTGTTACATGTAGGTTTCTACACATAATGTTCTTAGTTTCTTGGGAATGCTATTTAACATTTTTAAGATAGTAATAATAGAATTATTTCTATATATGCATTAAGAAGCAAATTTTCCTAATAAAATGGTATTAAACAACCCAATCCTATATAAAGTAAATTATTGAAGATAAAGAAAAGTCATAAATACTTATCAACTAATGCATTAAAATTCTGAACAGTACCCCAATTGTACAGAAAATAACATCAAAAATTAATAAATGGGATTATATCAAATAAAAAAGCTTCTGCATACATATGAATAATTCTAATTATAAAATATTTTTCTTCCTGTATTTAATAACAGATTATTCAATCTTAATGAAATTTAAACTCATTACCATTTAGTTATTTTTTTCCTTATGTTACTAAGTTTAGAAATCCTATACTAAAAAAAAGACACAAAATTCATTTGTAGATTTTTTTGATAAAGGCATACAAAGGAAAGAAGAGCAGGGACTGTTGCAATTCCCATGAAGAAGGGAAGTTATTATCTGAGAAAACTGATAGAAAAGCAAATCTTGAGTCAGGAAGTGGCATTTTTAAATGTAATAGGACTTGGCCAGGAAACTCAGGTGTGATGCTGTAACATATGATAATCTGGTGGCTCTTAAGCCACTGAGCTCTCTGCTCCCTGGCTTGGTGAAGTAAATTCCCCATTGGACGAATCACATTAAGATGAACTTCTCATAGCTCAAGGAGTTATTCAAGAAATGCCTTTATTCCTGTTGTCTCATGCTTATCCTTTGAGTTGTTCGTTTATGTATTTGACAGAAAATCCAATAAACACAAACTTGAAATGTCTAAAAATCGTCCATAACACCAATGTGCAAATTGGGATTCCTCTCTGAGGTGTGGCGCAGTTCGCGTGATAGAATCAGCAGGGTTGTTAAGAAGTATACTATCTCACCTCCTGTTTTCTGGGGGTCACTTAGAGACCCCATGTCTTTTTGTGTATTGGAATTCTATTTCCAAGGTGAACAAAGTGAGTGAGACAAGACTGCACAAGACTTGGCTTATACATACAAAACTTTAGAGCATATTTATATTGATAAGCGATGAACTATGTATCCTAAGTGTCTCATGAAAAGTCCAAGTCTTGAGAAATGGTAGCTGTTTTGTATCTTTTTGGATATTTGCCAGGATAAATGTGGCACAGGGGAAATGTAAGTCCTCCACAAATTAAAACTTGGTAAGGTAACTGTCTGAAGGTGGCCATGTTCTCTTTAAAGAAAGGTGCAAATTTACAAGACATTAGCTTCAAATTCTGATGAGTCATTAAATGTAATATAAAAGCAGGCTAGATTGTCTAAAGTATTTGGTTCCTCTAATGTAATAGGCAATCTAATGCCCTCACTTCCACAGATACCCATATCCTAGTCCCTGGAATCTGTGAACATGCTGGGTTATATTGCAAAGAAAAGAAATACTGCAGATGGAATTAAAGCTGTTTATCAGATGACTTTAAGAGATTATGCTAGGTTATTCAGGATTATTTTAGTGTACTAGGGATGGGCTAATATAGCCCCCATTAAAGTGGAATAGGGAAGTAGATGAGTCATAGTGACACGATGTGACACAAGAAATACACTGTCTTAAACCTTTTTTGTCCTTAAAGATGGGAAGGTCAAAAAGTCAGGGAAAGTGGCTAAGCTTCAGAAACTGCAAATAGCAAAAACTGTATTTTCCACCAAAGCCTCCTGAAAGAAACACAATCTTGCTAGCACCTTAATCTTAGCCAGTCAGATTCATTTGAATTTATTAAGTAAAGAATTGCAAGCAAAGATTTTTAAGCCACTAAATTTGTAGTAACATATTAATCGTATTAATGTAGGTCAGTTATGACAGCTTAGGTAATACCAAAAAGATCATCCATTTCTTATACACATAATGTGATCCTTTTGTGATTACTAGTACTCCAACCTGATCAAAATATGCACCATTAAGTATCAACTAGTAAAATGGGAAATCTCAAGCAAGATAAATATGCAAAATAAAAATATGAGTCTAGACATCAATTTATGCATAATCTCTAAAACTTCTTGAATTTTAAGGTCAATATTAGAAGATGTGAAGTTTGGTGCTGCCTGCTCCATCCATAAGAATGACTGGCTCGAAGCATACTGCAAGGGCCCCGTAAGTCAAATCACCCTATTATTCTTTTTTGGGACCCTATTATTTTTTAGGATGACTTAAATAAATCTTGTTTTCCAAGTCTTGCCAGGACCGATCATTGTGGGGTAAATTATGTAACTGAAGTATAGGGAAGAAGAATGGAGAGTCTCTCAAGAGTCTTTTAAAGGAATAGAGCGTAACTTTGAGTATCTACGCAATGTATTTTCAAGGGACATACTTGATTTAATATAGGGTGTGTCTTAGAATAAAAGGTGTCCCTACAGAAAATCAGTAAACCCAGCACCAAATATATCAGAAGCTGAGAACCACTGGGAACCATATTTCATAAACAAGAAGACTAAATGTTTAAGTCTCACTGCCTTCCCTTTCCTTATTGATTTATAATCTTGTTAAGAATATAGATTATATCCACATAGTTCCTCCATCATGTGGAATAAGTATATAGCTGTCCAAGACTCCACAAACTGCGTCCAGGGTGTAAGCACCTGCCTGGCAAGCGTGAGGTTGTGAGTTTGATCCTAGGTACCACAAGAAAAAAAAAAGACTCTACAAACTGAAAATATCTAATAATGATTTAGTGATTTGCTCAATACTTAATCTAGCATCATTTATTCGTGGCTAGGTATTCCAAAGATTTTTTTCTTAAATGTATAACAGGTGACCATTAAATGTTGCCTCTTTTAATGTTTTTCATGTCTTCATTCTGAATTTGTAGCTATGAATTGTTCTACATATTAGCAGAGACTTCTTGTATATGGCATTATGATAGATGAGGAAGAGATCTGCTGGGATTCTGAGTCTTGCAGAGACTAATAATAGATGACAGATTAAGAATAATTGACAGTGTCATTGTGGTGTTTATAATAACAGAAAAAGGGATTTCAACAGACAGCTGGAGGAGAAACAGAGGTACTGACGGGAAAGTAAATGCTTTCATAGGTATTAAGCTTCAAATCTGACTTCAATGAGCTTCTTGAGATAATGAAAAATATTATGTAGCTTTTATATTTGAATCCTGTCTATTTTCTCACATCACAGACTTCACTATGTCCTTTAGTAAACTTCAGACAACTAGATGTTTTGTACTTAGAATATTTCTAAGCTGAATCAGTAATCATTTAAGTAGCATAGTTATCACAACCTTAAAAAGTATGAAGTTACTAGTGGCACGAATGATACTTTAAATGAAAACACTAAATAGTACTATCCTTACTTTTAACCATTATCATGAAACATGCTTTTAAATGGCATTATTTTAATTATCACTCTTTATAATTATTTGGGTATTAATTAGCTTTACTCTACTCACTGGCTTTCAAACAGAAAACAGTGATGCAAAAATGCACCTTAAACATACCTGAGAAATGCAAAGTCTAGCATAATAAAAATATAGTTCATATGTAGGATAAACATAATATGAAAACTATAAGATATTTAATAAGCATTTTATTGTATTTACATAGATACCAGTTATGGAAAGAAAACACTGGATTGTGTGATAGAATTACTGAGTGCTAGACTAGCCTCATTTTTCCCTATGTAAAACTAAATTTTTAGCTTAAATCTGCATCATCTTTACTCTAAGGTTTAAGGAAAATATGTGAAAATATGAGTATAGGCATTATATCCTTATACTAAATTTGGTCAAACCTCCACTAGCATTCATTTTCTCACTTCTATAATATATAACTTTTCCTTTTATATATGAAAAGTCTAGTTCTCAATAAAAGTGGTATAATAGTCTCAGACCTTGGAACTTCAGAATAAACTGCTTTTTCTTGATTTTGTTTTCTACCTCCCTTCTACAGAGAGCATTTAGAAGATCTGAGGGAGTTTGGTTACAGATGTCATTTAGTAGTAAGATATATGCTATCTACAAATAACTCCATGAGTAAGAAATAATTAATTATTCTAAAATAGTTAATTTTTGTATCACATATTATCATTCTTAGCGAATTAAATATATTCATGAAGGAATTTTAAATTATTATTCACTTAACTACATAATAACAAAGTCATCTGTATTGAAAATGTATATCATTAAAAATGCTTTTTTGATACAGATGCTAAATTTGCAATGCATCACATGGTCAATAATTTAGGTGAATTTTTTATGCATTATAATTTTATAACCTTTGAAATACAGATGATTCAAAGTATAAAGAAATATGTATTGAATGAGTTTATCTTAAAAACATATTTCTGAGTACATTTTAGGAGATAATGAATATAACATTGGGCACACTAAATCTGACTCCCTTATAGGTAGTAGTGAATTTCTCTATATATTGTTCCTTGATATCACACATTTGCCAAATTTTCCATTCTTACTTAGTACTGGGGCTACACAAGGAATAGTTTAGTTTTGTGCAAATTGCTATGTTAAATTCCTGTTTCCCAACCCTGCTTCCCCTTGTATTCCACCTGCCTGCATCTTGTGTGAGATTGGCGGACCTCTCTGCCAGCTGCTCTGAGACTTCGCGTCAGCAGTCTGGAGGGCACCATACATCTGCAGACTGAGTTGGATTTTAGGCTGCAAGCACTCAAGTTCCAGAGTTCTGTTTCTTTCCTAAGCCGCACTCCTTCAAGTTAAGGAGAATATATTTCCTTTCTTTGGTGTGGTAGTCAATAAAATGATAAAAGGATGTTATGATTTCTTTTAATGATTCAGAGTAGGCTTAACTAGAACCTGCACTGTCACATAAATGAAAAATGAATTCATTTTGCAAATCAACATTTTCCTTTTACTCTCCCTTCCTCCCTCTCTTTCCCTCTCTGCTTCCGTCCCTCCCTTCCCCCTTTCCTCTCTCCTTCCTTCTTCTTAACCTCATATTCTCATTTTCTGCCTCCCTCTCTCCCTGCCTCTCCTTTTCTGCATGTTGCACTATATCCATCCTGGCTGTCCTCTGAACTTCTAATGAAATGACACATGATGAACAATACTTATGGCTCTTTGGTTTTTCTAAAATGTGTTGCGAAGGGCTAGGAGTTTGGCTCAGTGACTTAAGCCTGGCAGGTATGAGGTTGTGAGTTCAATTCCCAGTGCCACACACACACACACAAAATAAATAATAATAATAATAAATAAAAATAAAAAATAAATAAAATGTGTTGCTAACAATAGCTTTTAATTTCAGACTGTCTTGCACAAGACCCAATTGTCCTCTCTGCAAAGCCTCTAATGCCTCTGCCAAATCTCTATATGTGTCTCACCGTGATATATGAGATAAAGTCAAATGTCTTTCATTCTCCAACCCAACAAGGAAACTCTACAAAAATTTTGCTATTGTTGTTTTACAAATGCGTGGTAAAAGAATGTTGCATATCTTCACTTGATAGATGAATCTAATCTTTGTCTCTGACCCAAAGTGTCTAATGTGTTACAAAAATGAACATTGCTTTCTGAATTTATATTCTTGCTTCTTCACAAAATATTTAAAATAGTATGCAACATTGAAAGCTAATTTAGTTTTATACTAGTTTTCCTAAAAGTAAAGCTCATCCATCCCTAATGGTAACCCTAATTTCATGCAGAGTGAGAATGAAATGCACACCTCTCATGTGGAAATAATCTTTTTCAGGAATGAAACCAAATTAAAAGAAAAATATTTAAGTAACTACTCATGAGAGGTAATCCTTTAATGCATTAACCAGCTGGCAATCACTCATGAAATGCTAAGTTGGCCAAGTTTAAAGAGAATTTCCCCAATTGTATATTTTACTGTCATTTCCATTTTAGATTTCAATCTATAGAAATCTATTTTAAAAGGTACAAAACAACACTTATGTCTAGAGGTGTAAGTATCACATAAAAATAGTGTTTCTCAAATTATTAGAGAGCATGTACTTCTAAATAGCCAGGTGCAGTAAACTGTTAAAGAGACATGATAATGCATTCAGTTCTTAGGAACATAATAATTTCAAGCACATTAACATGCAAAAAATGCTCAGAATCTTTCAGGTAAAACTTCAAGTCATGGTTCACTGAAAGGCCAGTTTCAGTTATTTAATTTCGCATTTCCAAAAACTCCTGACATTTATGTATTGCCATAGTGGCAGAAAAGTGAATATTTCCAAAGGGAAAGAGCAGGTTTTGTGATGCACTAAGTGTTATAAAGAACAGTCATTTTGTAATTGTAGATTGAGTCAATGTGTATTATCATGTAAGTGGTTTTCATGACAGAAACTCAATAATCACTTGTTTAACCTGCATTGCACACTGTGGAATTGTACAGACCTTTATAGCAATGTCTACTCTGATGAGTAAGTTAGGATACATATCTGTTAATCTTGCATTTTTATGAAAAATAATTCAAATAATTTCTTCCCCATCTCTATTTGCACATATATATGTGTATGCATATATACATTTATATGCATATATGCATGTATAGACATACATGTCTATATACATAAAATGTTCAATACGTATTTTCATATATAATTAAGATTATATACCTGGGTAACATATTTAGGAAAAATAATTTCAACAGTGTTTATTTTGATTACAAATACAAATACTGTGCAGAAATAGCTACTATATTAAATACATTTTTCTAATTTAAAATATCACTATATATTTTAAAAATCAGCAATTTTATGTTAGTAAGTAGCAGAGGAAAGCTCAAGCAGAAAAATGCATTTTAACTGAAGCTTATACTCTGTTCGAATCCCCAGGAAGCCAGCTTTCTGTTGAAGGTATCCTTATCTTTTATAAATGCACATCAACTATAAAGTGAACATCTGTATTTATTATCCCATTTGGTCCTTACCAAAATCCTGTGAGAAAACACAAGGAAGTTATTTTCGTACCTGCTTTATATGGGAGATTGTCAGGTCAAATGGTTTGCAAGTATAGTACTTTTCCTCAAGTCTACTGTTTTCCTTGAAAGTAGAATGGTTTTTGCAGGTAGAATATGGCATGGAATAAAAAGTACACTAAATGTGATCTGACATGTGCAGCAAAGAAAAGGAAGCATTTCTATCTTGCACTAGGCTAAATTAAAATGTTCTGTGACTGTAAAGAAGCTGCCAGAAGGATAGTTTTTTTTAAAAATGATAGACTAAAATTTCAATTTCAACACATTGCTCTCAAGACACACAACAGAGGTACTTTAAAGCAAGTTTGTTTGTAAATTTCAGTTTACACTATTTTTAGTATAATTTTAGTATACAGGAGAAATAAGAACATTCTGAGAGAACAAATCTTTTAAGTAGAATCCTGTGGATAATTTTAAATGCTGGGCTTTCTGTTAACATTAATATCTGGTTTATTTCTCTATTTCAGCTTTTTTTTTTTAGAATGAGACAACGTTATCTCAAGTACATAGTGAAAATAATAGCAGTTATTTTAGCAATGCATTTGTAATTTTCACCCCCCCAAATTAAATAACCTAAACATCTGAAAGGAGTGTGATAGAAAATGTTTGGTTCTTTGTGAATCGATATTATTTAACTACTTCTATTCTTTACAAAATCTATACTCAACTATGGGACTATGTGTCTTATGTAACCAGACCTAGAGGACATATTACTTACTGGATAGTCAGTATGTGCTCTGATAATATTATGGAAAAAGAGTTATTTATAGGCTGTATTCATTGATTGTAGGGCATATGTAAAGTGATGTTTAAAACACAACAACGCATTACCATGTACTTATTCAGTTTCAGGTAAATAATTCATGCTGAAAACTTATAATACATACAAAAAAGGAGATAAAAGCTATATTCTAAATTATACAGAAAGAAATCATTAATATAATGATACAAGATAATGTATTTGTGATATCCAGTGCAATACACAACCAGTGGAGTGTAGTTCATTTCATTGCGTGTATGTTGTTGGTGGCGATGCTGATAGCTTTACACAGGTTAATATATTTATATGCTAAAATTTATGCAAAGTTACCTTAAAAGAAAAAAAATATAAGATATATATTTTTGTATTTAATCTATATGAAAGTCTATATTTTACAGAAAAATATTTTGGAAATAGGAGAATATGAATGCATACAGGAAAATGCGTTCAGTGATTAAGATCACTACCAAAACATGATCTAAAAGAATGGAGCATTCTTAATAGCATAATTATTGATTGAAAGGTGATTTAAGCATGAGGTGGGATAGCGCTGACCATTATTTTTTTATATCGTTCAAGCAAAATCAGATATGTAAATGACATAAGTGCTGGTAATATGATTTTGGTGACTTCTATCCTGTAAGAAAATACAAAACTCCGTTGGAGATATAGCTCAGCAGCCCAAGTGTCTGTCACACAAGCACAAGGTCCTCAGTGTGATTCCAGGTACCATATAAATAAATAAATAAATTTAAATAAATAAATAAATAAGTAAAATTACGGAAATCAATCCCTTTCGGATAGGGTAACTCCCATTTTAAAATTTTGTTACCCAGTAATCATTAATGTTTGCTTGTTAGTTTGCACTGATACTTTGCCCTTGATCTCTGCCATTTCTCCTTGTTTCCCCCCGTGTGCTCTCTGCAGCACATGCAACCACCCAGCTGCCACCTTACTGCTCTTCTCTGCTCATTCCCTCAGCCTCATTGTCCTCCGTGACTTTGATCACTTGAGACTTTTGTATCCAACACTAACATAACTCTCCTCTGGGTTGATGCAGGTTTACTAATCATAAATGGGTGTGGGCAGAAACACACGGAAGTATCTTTTACTATACTGTGAATATATAACGCGTTATAAGCCTGAAAAACAAAATTTGCAAATAATACAGTTTATCATTTCCAACACAAAAAGCTTTGTAACTATGAATTGTCTCTTGTTCATTACTGTAAATATTACTTTGAGACATGTATCATAAAATTATGAACTAGTACTGAGTATTAATCATTTGTAAATAAAAAACTGAAAATTACCTACATGTGCAAAATGGGAAATAGATTATAATTTTTATATATGTGAGATTTTTAGAAATAAATATTGATAACTTTCCCTAACCTCTTAAGATCAGATGTGTATGGAAAATATTTTGATTTAGAAACATTAAGTGTATCACCATTCCCTCCAATTACTCAGTATAATTCCTATTAGATTGATCATTCACTTCAATAGAATTACTACTTCCAAAGTTTATCACTGCCTTTAATGCTTTTTAGAACTCACAGAAAAAACTTCACAGAATTTTAAAGGGTTTTCCTTCCTTCTTAGCTATTCATCATGCTGGAAATCAATTTCTATGCCAGATTTTATTCTTGTTGATATATATCCTTAAAAGCATACATCCTGCCTAATCTATTCTCAATGTAACAGTTACTTTTTATTACTCATAAATTAAAAGGAAGATGAAACACCACATATCTCTTCCATAAAGAAGGTTAAACTTGCTTTGTTTGTAGGAAAATGGATGCACTTTGAGATTTGAATGCTAAGTGAAATAAATCAGATGCAACAGTTTAAATATCATGTATCTTCTCCTGGCTTAGAGGCCCAAGATATAAATAAACAGCAAAATAAAAGTTAGAAAATAGAACAAAGTGAGGTAGATCTTTTGCAA